>SKCR01034524.1:0-168632 GCA_019454045.1 Zanthoxylum bungeanum
CTATGATTCAGAACCAATCAGCTTCTATCAAAGCACTGGAAAATCAGATTGGACAACTGGCCAATGCTCAGAGTTATAGACCACCAGGAAATCTTCCCAGCAACACAGAACCGAATCCAATGAACCGAGGAAGGAGCAATGTCAAGCCATCACCTTGAAAAGTGGTACTGAAATCAACAAAGATTTTGGAATCAAGGCAACCATTGAAGATGTTTCCAAAAGAAGCAGAGCAACAGATGGAGGAAAAAGAAGCAAAGGAAAAATAACAGATTACTCCACCTCCACCTTTTCCTCAGCGTCTTCAGAAAAACAAACTGGACAAGCAGTTTGCTTTCTTTCCTGGAAGTATTCAAAAAGCTGCACATCAACATCCCATTTGCAGAAGCCTTGGAACAAATGCCCAGCTATGTCAAATTCATGAAAGATATTCTTTCACGAAAACGAAGATTGGAGATTACGAACAGTAGCATTGACGGAAGAATGCAGTGCCATCATTCAGAGGAAACTACCCCAGAAGTTGAAAAGATCCTGGCAGTTTCACAGTCCCGTGCACCATTGGAGAACATTACATCGGTAAGGCTTTATGTGATTTAGGTGCTAGTGTTAACTTGATGACTTTTTCTATTTACAGGAAACTACAGATTGGAGAAGCAATGCCTACCTCTGTGTCTCTTTGCAACTTGCCGATCGGACGCTCGCATTTCCAAGAGGAGTGGTTGAAGATGTGTTGGTGAAAGTTGAAAAACTCATTCTCCTAGCTGATTTCATTATACTTGACATGGAAGAAGACAAAGATGTTCTATCATTCTTGGAGACCATTCTTGGCTACATGGAGAACTGTGATTGACGTACAAAAATGAGAACTAACCATGAAAGTTCAGGACCAAGAAGTTACTTTCAATGTTTTCAAAGCCATGAAATTCCCGAGCGATGAAAAGGAAGAAGAATGTTTCAGAATTGATGTTGTTGATAGTATCATTCAAGATACTGATACAATTCCCACAGACAAACTTGAAGCTTGCATCACCAACATGTCTGACAGTGAGCTTGATGCTGAAATTATGGAATGTATCAACTATCTTGACAACCGTTTCGTTTCAAAGTGAACACAACCAATTGAAAGTTTGGAACTTCCAAAGACAGACCGGATCAAACCCTCGATTGAAGAACCACCGCAGTTGGAGCTGAAGTTACTCCCGAGCCATCTCAGGTATGCATTTCTTGGAAACTCTTCTGAATTACCTGTTATAATTTCTTCGTCGCTAACATTGGAACAGGAAGAAAAGTTACTGAGAGTATTGCGAGAGCACAAGAAAGCCATTGGTTGGACTATAGCAGACATTCGAGGCATTAGTCCATCATTTTGCATGCACAAAATCTTGATGAACGATGAGTACAAACCCACTGTGGAGCATCAACGGAGACTCAATCCAATCATGAAGGAAGTCGTGAAGAAAGAAATCATCAATGGTTGGATGCTGGCATCATTTATCCCATTTCAGACAGCAGTTGGGTGAGTCCAATGCAATGTGTGCCGAAGAAAGGAGGAATTACTGTGATCACCAATGAAAAGAACGAGTTAATTCCGACAAGAACGGTGACTGGATGGAGAGTATGCATGGACTACCGTAAGCTGAACAAAGCCACCAGAAATGACCATTTTCCGCTGCCATTCATTGACCAGATGTTAGACAGATTGGCGGGACATGAGTTCTATTGCTTTTTTGATGGATATTCAGGATACAATCAGATTCCATTGCACCAGAGGATCAGGAGAAAACCACATTTACATGTCCTTATGGTACTTTTGCTTTCCGCAGGATGCCATTTGGACTATGTAATGCCCCTGCCACATTTCAGCGTGCATGATGGCCATCTTCTCAGATATGTTGGAGCAGAGTATGGAGGTTTTCATGGATGACTTTTCTGTATTGGAGATTCATTTGATCATTGTTTGCAAAATCTTGAACATGTATTACAAAGGTGTGAAGACACGAACTTGGTACTCAACTGGGAGAAATGCCACTTTATGGTACAGGAAGGCATTGTTCTTGGACACCAGATCTCACAAAAGGGAATCGAGGTAGACAAAGCAAAGATCGAGACAATTGAAAAACTACCTCCTCCAACATCTGTCAAAGGCATTCGGAGTTTTCTTGGACATGCAGGTTTTTACAGGAGATTTATCAAAGACTTTTCCAAAATTGCAAAACCTCTTTGCAACCTTCTGGAAAAGGATGTGCCTTTCAACTTCACCAAAGAATGCCAGGAAGCCTTCGAGATCTTGAAACAGAAGCTGGTTTCTGCCCCCATCATTGTAACACCAGACTGGACCCTTCCATTTGAAGTAATGTGTGATGCTAGTGATTTTGCTGTAGGTGCAGTTTTGGGACAACGCAAAGCAAAGATTTTCCACACCATATACTACTCCAGCAGAACTCTAAATGAAGCTCAACTCAACTACACACAACCACTGAAAAGGAGTTGCTTGCAGTTGTGTTCGCTTTTGACAAATTCCGTTCTTATCTGTTGGGTCCCAAGGTGGTAGTCTACACAGATCATTCAGCAATCAAATATCTGATCGCGAAGAAAGATGCCAACCCAGATTGATCCGTTGGATACTTCTTCTGCAAGAATTTGACGTGGAGATTCGAGACAGGAAAGAACAGAGAACCAGGTGGCAGATCACTTATCGAGGATCGAGAATGGAGAACAGCTGGCAAAGAACTGTCAATCAAAGAAACTTTTCCAGATGAACAACTGTTTGCCATGAAACAACAAGATACCCCTTGGTATGCTGACTATGTCAACTACATTGTGTCAGGAAAATGGCCGTTGGAATGGACAACTCAACAACGAAGAAATTCTTCAAAGAAGTCAAGCACTATATCTGGGATGAGCCGTACCTGTTCAAACGGTGTACTGATCAATTATTGAGACGGTGTGTTCCACAGGAGGAGGTCAACAGTGTTTTGCAGCACTGTCATTCATCACCATATGGCGGACACTTCAGCGGAAACAAAACTGCAGCAAAAGTCCTTCAATCAGGTTTGTTCTGGCCTACACTTTTTAAAGATGCTTATCTTTTTGCTTTTCAATGTGACAGGTGCCAGAGAATGGGGAATATTTCGAGAAGAAACGAAGGACTATTGCAAACATTCTGGAAGTTGAGATATTTGATGTGTGGGGTATGATTTCATGGGACCCTTTGTTCCATCATTTGGAAACCTGTACATCTTGGTTGCTGTAGATTATGTCTCCAAATGGGTTGAAGCAATTGCACTGCCATCCAATGATTCAAAAGTGGTGATCAAATTCCTGAAAAAGAACATTTTCACTCGGTTTGGAACACCTCGAGCAATCATCAGCGATGGTGGCTCTCATTTCTGCAACAAATACTTGATGCACTTCTATCCAAATACGGAGTTACTCACAAGGTTGCCACAGCCTACCATCCACAGTCAAATGGACAGGTTGAAGTTTCAAACAGAGAAATCAAAAGAATCTTGGAAAGAACCGTTGGATCAACAAGGAGGGACTGGTCTACACAAACTGGATGATTTATGGGCCTACCGTACAGCTTACAAGACACCCATTGGTATGTCACCATATCGATTGGTGTTTGGAAAGCATGCCATCTGCCAGTTGAGCTTGAACACAAGGCGTACTGGGCACTGAAGAAGTTGAATTTTGATCCACAAGCTGCAGGAGAGAAAAGACTTCACCAACTCAATGAATTGGAGGAATTTCGCCTACAGGCTTATGAGAATGCCAGACTGTACAAAGAAAAGACCAAGAGATGGCATGACCGAAAAATAGTGCACAGACAGTTGGAACCAAGGCAACAGGTGTTGTTGTACACTCGAGGTTGAAACTTTTCCTGGAAAGTTGAAATCAAGGTGGTCAGGTCCATTTGTGATCACTCAGGTTTTACCACATGGAGCTGTTGAGTTACTGGATCCCAATACCAACACAATTCAAAGTTAACAGTCAGCGGGTTAAGCATTATTGGGGAGAACCGTTGGAGCGTCAAAAAGAAACTGTCACACTTTCAGATCCAGCCTAAACGTTCGAAAAGTCACGTCTAGCTGACGACTTTAAACTTAGCGCTAGCAGGGAGGCAACCCATGCAATTGTGTATATATTGTGATTTGGTGTGTTTTATTTTTGTGTGTTTAGTTTTTGCAGGTTTAAGATCATTTCAAGATGGAGAGCTCTCTCGCAAATCTTCGCAAGCAATTTCCTTCTCTCCCTCAAAAATCTCTGATGAAAGTTTACAAAGCTCGCTTGGAACGAATGAGACTACTGACGATCCATGGTATTCCTAATGATATTCGTTGGGTAATTGAAGCACGAGTCCGATTGGCAGGTGAGTCTTCTGACTCTTTTATTTCACATCTGCCTGGTTTAGGAAGAAGCACATATGCAAAGAAACGTAGAGCTAAGCAAATGGGTGTTTGTTTCAAATGTGCACGATTTAATTGCAACACTCGTTGTCGTTCTTTAGGAATGGTGTCTGATAATCGCGAAGACAAAATTAAACTTCATTAGGGATGGCTTGAGTAAGGAGTCTTTAGATGATATATCTTTAACTCTTGAGACGCATCCCAGTGGATATGTTCATATAGCCATTCGCAAATTACATACACAATTTCAAAAAAAAGACAACAGTTAAGTCTTGGGAATCTGACTCAAAAAGACCCTGTTTGCCAATTTATAAGAAAATTGGATGGGAAGCTTGTCCCTGACGCATAGACGTTAATCAAGCTGTAATTCCTGTATATATTATATCTTTTTGTCTTTTCCTAATAATTGTGATTTGTTTTGTTGTTTTCTTTTAATTTTCTCCGACAGGATCCAGACCTTTTTGACTATCACGATAATATTTCGCTACTAATCGTCCTCTGGAAGATACTTGTGCTATTTTTACTCACCCTTTTCAGGTATTATAAATTCAGCCTGTCATTGCACTTTTGAAGGCATCCAGATTTGAGAAAGAAACACATAAAAAAAAATGGAAGCTACTTCAAGAAGACGAGTTGAAAACATCTGTGTGTTTTGCGGTAGTAGTGTTGGAACTAAACCACAATACATAGAAGCAGCACAGGAATTGGGTCGAGTCTTAGCTTCAAGGATTATGCATTTAATATATGGCGGAGGCAATCTTGGACTTATGGGGATCGTTTCAAAGGTTGTACAGGAAGGAGGCAGTCACGTTTTGGGAATCATCCCAAAACCCTTGGCAGAGGCAAATCTTATTGGATCATCAAACGGAGAGGAACTGATCGTGCCAGGTATGTCTGAACGACTGGTAGAAATGATTAACCGTGCTGATGCTTTTATTGCTTTGCCAGGTGGCTTGGGCACATTGGAGGAAATTTTTATAGTACTATCTTGGGCGAACCTGAACATACACCAGAAACCGCTTGGATTGCTCAATGTTGATGGGTTTTATGATTTTCTTTTGTGTTTCTTGATGATGCTCGGAGAAAGGGTTCGTGTCAAAACCTTTGAAAGAACTCCTCTTTACTGCTGCCAGAACTGCTCCGGATCTAATAGACCAACTCATAGCCTATGAACCTCAAGTTGACCCTATCCTTTCAAAGATAAATTGGTCCGAGGACGATCATGGTAAGAGGCGTCGGATTAATCTGATCTTAACCTTTAATTTCCTGTAGATTTCAGCTAACCAGGTACGACCTTCTTAACTCTCCTTTTATTGTTTAAGACATTGGGGACAATGTCTCATTTAGGTTTGGGGGAGGAAATTAGTTGATTAGTACCTTGTTTTTAGTTTGTGTTTGTTTTTATTTTTAGTCCAAAATTTTTCGAAAAATACAAAAAAATTGAAAAATTTTCAAAAATTACAAAAATATTTGTGTTTTTGTATTTTTATTTTGACTAAAAAGGTGAAATGGGTAAAAGATAGCTGAGTAAGGAGTTTCCACTCCTGAGACGTATCTCAAACCTAATTCGAAACAAGTTAATTTTTGTTTATTTCCTTTTGAATTATTTAATTTGTAGATTCTCCATAAAACTGACTAAAATGGATCTTCATATGCTTAGTTGGCAGGTATTATCAACATGCATAGTAACATACGGACATGAGCTGTAACTGACAGGATTGTAATATTCAGTGCTATAGTTTAATTGGAGGAAGCATCTCAAAAAGTGATGGAGTAAAAAAAAAAAACGTCTGAGATCCGGGTTATTAAGTCTGTAAGGGTGTTTTTTACACCTAGTGCCCTAAAACCAACTGGTTTGGGAGTCACTGGCCCAAAGCTCGTTACATGGATCAAAGATGCTGTAAAAAATATATATCTGAAGTCTGGGTAATTAAGTCCGTAGGGGTGTCTTAACACCTGGTGCCCTAAAGTCAACTGGTTTGGGAGCCACCGACCCAACACTCGTTACATAGATGGAAGATATTGTTATAAATAAAAAATAGAGAAAAATCAAAGAAAAAAATCAGAAAAATTATTCCATTGCTGCAAAAAGATGTGAATTCTGATAGAACTTTAGGACAAAAATATTACTCTCTTATCAACTGCACTTATGACTGTTGTGGCAAAAATGAGTTGATTAATATTTTGTTGGCTGTGTATATGAAGAATGGTAAAAATAATGGGAGAATTTACTTATTCAGTAATTAAAATAAAACAAAACACTAGTAACTTGGAGTAGAAGTTTCACCTGATTAGTCACTACACATCTTTATTCTATTTTCGCTTGTCTTTTTGCTTTTGTGTGCATTAGTTTTAACTACCTTTTTACTTTTGTAAAATGTTTGTGGGTATCATTGCTGTAAACCCTCACGAGACTACAACTCGTCCACTAGGGACACCTAGGGGTTTAAAGGCTTGTTGCATACGCTAAATGCAACCGTGATCCCTACGAAAGTGGCTTAGTTTTATTTTATTTTATTTTGTTGTTTTGCTCGAGGACTAGCAAAATGTTAGGTTTGAGGGTGTGATGAGCGGAAAATATATCAATATTTACCGCCCCTTTTACTTAATATTTTGTTTAGTTTCTCGGGTTTGATGAACGTTTTGATATGTTTTATTTTATTTTGAAGATAAAATAATATCGGGACTTAATGAAATCATTTAGGACGAAATTTGGATCAAATAAGGGCAATTATTGGACTTGATATATTAATTTTGGAGATTGGAAACTTGAAAGGGCGTTTTTTACGAAGTGCAGTTTTGGAAATTCCAGTTTTGCGCATCTGTCGTATTTTGGGCATAATTGTTTAACCAGATATCGGATTGAGCTAATTTAAGTTCCAGATTAAAGAAGACTCAAATATCTACAACTTTGAAAGAGAACATATTTTCAAATTCTGATGATTTCATGACCGAAATTGATGAACCATCCAGAAGTGTGTGGAGTGTAATTATTAAAAGTCATTATCAATCATTTTCAAAGCAAAATATTAATTAATAAATAATTAATAAAAATTATCAAATCACCACCAAACAAGATAAGAAATTAGTGGAGCAATTATGGATTTGGTGGAGTAATTAGTGGAGAAATTAATAATGGATTTGGTGGAGAAATTGATTGATGATTTGATGGTGGCAAAACTTTGCCTATAAATACCAAGCCATTTCATTTGTAAAATTCATACTTTCTTCTTTGAAATTCTTAATGAATAAATAAGAAGATTGTATCTAGTTTAGTTATTTACAGTTTTTAGTAATTAATTTTCACTTTCGCACTTTCTTTTCTTTACTTTTCAGTTTTTACTTTTCGCAATTTACTTTTATGCACAACATTTTCTTTCTTTACTTTTGCAGTTATTATTTTTCAAGCAATGAGGAGGTAATTCTCCTTTGCTGGGGTGAAAGGTAAAGCTTTTATTATTACTATTTAGATTAATCTCCCTTAATTATAATATAAAAACTATTTAAAACCTGACTTGAAAAGGGATACCGCTATATTGGTCGGTTGGTAATTAATTATAAATTGGTTTTAACCTGACTTAATATGGATACCGCCTGGTTGGTCGGTTGGTAATATATTATTAATTTGACTTAATCAGGATACCGCCTATATGGCTGGTTAGTAATTATCACGCAAAGTTAATATATTATATTAAGGGAGATATCTAAAATAGTAGTAATAAAAGTTGATCCTCTAACCCCAGCATTCTCTTTTATTATACTTTTACTTTATTTAATTTCAACAATTTACTTTCAGTAATTTATTTTTAATTTTTTTTACTTTTTACTTTTTACTTTTTACTTTTACTTTATTTACTTTTCAGCAATTTACTTTTCAGTATTTAATTTTCAGCAATTTATTTTATGTCTTTTATTTTATTTAAGTTTTTACTACCCGTAAATATGTGTCGTAACTAAGCCAGTTATCTGGGGTTGTGATGAATTTCAATATCACTGTTTTATAAGGGTTAGATTATAGGTTGGGTAATTTAAAGATTTATTTATTGAGTCTTAATCTTAATGCTTTTTATTAACTGGCCATTAATAAAATTGATTAGGTAAACTTAAAATGAACTAGACATAGGGATTTTAAGTTTAAGACCTTAGACTCAATAGCCCACGATCTTCCTTGAGGATAGTAACCCTTTAATAGATTTCCTTACAGGATAGGAATATACCTGTCGGGCGGGGGTAGCCATAATTGGAACTCAAACTTAATGAATCTAGGTAATTTGGTTGACATAGACATATGGTTCAATTGGATTATACTAGGTATTTGTAATTGACCATCGGAAGAGGCTTTTACATAATTTAGTGTTCCAGGTTAATAAATCAATATTTTACCCAACTATAAGATAACCACTTCATCTTTTAAATAATATTGGAATAAATCACAACCCTGGATAGTTTTTATAATTTGAATTTCCACCAACCTACTTTCGAACCATTTTATTTACTTGTTTTTAAATTTAGAATCATCGTCATTTCAAATCAATCAATCAAACAACCTGTTAGATACTGGTAATCAGTTGGCCCCATAAATTAATAAAAAAAAGGTTTTAAGTCCTCTTGGGATCGATACTTTTTATACTACTTGAACGATACGTGCGCTTGCGTTATACTTGTGTGATTACGCCGGTCAGGAACACCTCAATTAAGCGATGTGTCCGAACAGAGAAACCGAACTTTGTTGGACATGGTAAGGTTAATGATGAGTCGCTCTGAGCTACCAATTTCCTTCTGAGGATACACATTAAACAATGCACTACTTATTTTGAATAAGGTTCCATGAAAATCTGTTAGACAGACAGACTTCATATTAGATATGAACAGGAAAGAAACCGAGTTTCTCATTCCTGAAGATTTGGGAATGCTGGGCATACGCTAAATGTTTGGATGGTACCAAACTAGAACCCAAATCGGATAAGTGCCTATTTGTAGGTTGTCTTAAGGAAACCAAAATATAGTACTTATACAACTCACAAGAGATCAATGTAATTGTTGCTCTCCATGCGGTTTTCCTAAGAGGAGTTACTATATGCAGTGGTAAGTTGGAAGAAAGTAAAACTCGATGAAAATCAGAGTAGCACCCTATCCTTACGGAACACCAACAGTTCATTAAGGATGAAACTGTACCAATAATCTTCGAATACACAATAACCGCGTAGGTCAGAGAGAGTCAGAAAACAACCTAGGAGGTATGGGTTTTTGATCTCACCTCATGTAGATATTAATCTTATTGAGGAAGACGAACCGACTACGTATGAGGAAGTGATACAAGGTATCGACTCCTTTTATGGCAAAGTGCCATGAAGTTCGAAATGGATTCCATGTATACCAACTAATTTTGGACACTGGTTCATATAGCAGAAGGCATTGTGCCTATTGGTACTAAATAGGTCTTCAAGGAAGACAAACATGGATGGAAACATACAAATGTACACAGCTAGGCTTGTACAGAAAGGGTATCGTCAACGACGAAATTTTTTCACATGTTGCCATGACTAAATCCATTTGGATAATGCTTGCTAATACTGCATATTTCATTTATGAAATATGGCACATGGACGCCAAAAACCGCTTTCCTTAACAGAAACCTTTTGGAGAATGTTCGTATGCAACATCCTGACGGTTTTGTCGTGCCTAAACATACAAATAAGGTTTGCAAGTTAAATCGATCCATTTATGGATTGAAGCAAGCATAGCTTTCTTGAAACAAACGTCTTGGTGAGATTATAATGGTATATGATTTCATTCAAAACGAATATGGTTCTTGTGTATATAAGAAGGTTAGTGGGAACGCACTCACAATGAATGTCCTATAAGTTGATGATGTATTGCTTCTGAGCAATAACATTCATGTAATATAATTGGTGAAAGCTTGGCTTTCATTAAAATTCTCCATGGAATACCTGGGAGAATCAGGCTTTATTCTAGGAATAAATATCTACTGGGATAGATCTAGAAAGCTGCTGACAACACTCCCAGAGCTCGTACGTTTTTGAAATATATGTGACCTGATGTCTCATATGCTTTGAGCATATGTAGACGCTATAAGGCCAATCCAGGTGATGGTCACTGGATTGATGTAAAGAACATCCTTGAGTATCTTAGACGAACTAAGGATGCTTTCTGGGAATATTGGGAAGGAGAACTTGAGGTGACTAGGTTCACCGCTGTAAGTTTCCAAACCGATAATGGCGACTGTAAGTCGCAATAAGGGTACGTATTTAGTTTGAATAATGGAACAGTGAGCTGGAAATCTTCCAAGTAAGATAATGTTGCCGAATAAACAACAAAAGCGGAACATTGCTATAGTTGAGGTAGCAAAAGAAGCATTTTGGATCTATAAAATTCCTAATTAGATTAAGAGTAGTTATGTTAGCAGCTGAGCTAGGCTACAACACAGGCTAAGGAACCACGGTCTCATCAATGATCCAAGTATGTACTTCGACTATTTCATCTAATTCGTGAGATCATACATCGTGGCGATATGATGATCGAATAAATCGCATCAGATTATAACATTGCAAATCCACTGACGAAAGCTGTTTCTCAGCTGAAGTTTCAGTGACCCGTACATATTTCAAGTGTTGGGCATTTGAGTGATTGGCTATAGGCCAAATGGGAGATTTTTGGACAATTTTGACCTATAACATCACTATTTGTACAGAACATGGTGTTGTTGTACAAATTAACTATGTGAAAAAAAGGAAATTACTCTTTTATCATTTGTAATTGGATTACCTGGATATATAAATGATAAAAGTCCATATGATTAGTTCCGGATTAATAAGATATGAGACAGTATTAATCCACAAAGGTTTAATCATTAAATATCCCTAGTCGTAGTATTATCGAGACTGGACATTGATAATATGGAATAGGCTAGTATTACACTTGTGCGTGTTATGGAAGCATAACGACATATTTCTCATATATTTTGGTATTGGATACTCATGCAAGTGTAAAAGGAGGTTCTGTTTACCGATGGTACGGAAACAACTTCGCTCTGGATAGACCCCTCAGAATCCCATTGGTAGTATGACTATGTGTCTATGGGAATCCGAATCAGGGTAGGTGTATTTGATCTTAACCTGAGACTTGCATCGCTAATACTTGCGACAATTAATATACTTTGTTTTTGGTCATCCAGGGCTTTAACACGTTCTGAGTACGCCTCTTCTAGGTATATTGAGAATCGTAGTGTATTGGGTGTGATGTCAATATGAAGTATCACTTCAGTCATATGGAGATGATGATCACGCAGGGATACAGAACTGGTACTCTAAGTTCTATAGCCATCGGGGAAGTATGACTAGGTCATGACTTTCCGATCATAAAGAGACTAGTTGCTAATGATCTGATATATCCTTCGTACGGGGCATACATAATTACAGCCCCAGGCCTAGCATCTGACATCCGATACTAGATCCTAATACGCAATACTATGTATACTACGCCTGGCAAATATCTTGTATTCCGTAGAATAATATTTCTGGAGAATTGGGTAGGTACGGTGATTTGTTAAAAGCCAACCATGTCTTGTAAATCAGTGAAAATGTGGTACCGGGTATGCACGTATTCGGATAGTCTGATGACCGAATTTACTACCAACATATCCAGGGATCTCTTGGGTCGCATCCCAAAGATTCACCAATGATATTTGACTCGAACATAATTAATATGAGATTAATTATGAGAGAGAAAATTAATCTGGGATTAATTATCAAGAGAGAAAATTAATCTGGGATTAATTACGACAAGAATTAATCTGGGATTAATTATTAAGAAAGAATTAATCTGGGATTAATTGCGTCGAGAATTTATCTGGGATTAAATTCGTCGAGGAGAGAGAACGCGATGAATTTGGAATAAATCGGCAAAATAAATTTAATAGTTAAATAAGATTTTACTATTTAATTTATTTGGGCTAAAATAATATATTGGATATATTAAATGAAATCGGATTTCAAAGCGGAATTAAATTGGATTTTAATTCGTGCGAACGAATTAATTTCGAATTAATTAGTAAGCGAATTTCGTAATAATTTTGCTAGGCATTATTATTTAATTAAATTAGATTTAATTGCGTCGCGACGGAAAATTCGTTTAATCGGATTAAACATACCAGGGCCCAAAAGTGTGTTGTGTAAGTAATTTGAATTTTGAATTCAATGTGGTGGGACCCACTCACTTACATCAACTAGTCATTTGTTGATGGAAGTTGTTTGGATATTAAATTGGATTTTACTAACCCATCACACCTACCAACAAAATATATATATAACTAATGAATTTTGGATTATTCATTATCATTATCTCTCTTCCTTTTTGCCGAATTGGCCAATGTCTTCATTTTCATTTTGGTCGAATTGGGCACTGTCTTTCCTTTTGAAGATAATGCCGAATTGGCCTCTGATTTTGATAAGGCAGAAAGCAATTTTTTGCTTTTCTTTTTGAATAAAGGCAATTGGCTTTCCTCTTTTAGAAAGGTTGAATGGCCTCTGACTTTCATATTTGGCCGAATGACCTCATTACTATAGGGGCCGATTGCTTCCCTCTCTGTTTTGCGAATTTGCTTCTCATTGGGAGATAAAATTTGTTCCAATTTTGTTCTTGCTATCTCATAAAGGAGTCAAGTGAAGGTGATAGGGATACTCACCCATGAGTTTGAAACAACAAAGAGGGCTTGGAAGCTTCAACATCCATAAAAGTTTTGAAAGTCAAAGCTGATCATTGTATGTTTATTCCGCAAAATATATTGATATATTTTCCATTCATCAAGTACGCAATTAGATTTGGATATTTCTAATAACTTCTCTATACTTGATTCTACATAGGTATTGGAAGACGATTGAGAGAAACAAAATTTTAAAGAACTAGGAACACAAGCAGAAGAAAAACATGAGAAAGCACCTAAATTGGACTTAAAGACTTTGCCAGAATGATTGAAGTATGTTTTTGTTGGAGATGAATAAACTTACCCTGTGGTTATTTCTTCTTCCCTCACAAGCGATCAAGAAGGTAAGTTGTTAAATGTGTCGAGAGAACATAAACTGGCAATTTGATGGACTTTAAAAGACATAAAAGACATTAATCCCTTGATCTGAACACACATAATATAGACATATCATCAACCCCAAAGAGGATTAAGCCCTCACATGAAAGAAGTGGTAAAAACATAAGTCCTCAAACTTCTTGATGTAGGCATTATATGTTACGGATAGTGCTCTGCGAGCTAATTTCTTATGTATTTCCCTATAAATACTCTTGTATATATTTTATTAGTGAATAAAATAAACAATTTCTAAAATATGAATTATTTTATTATATGGTAAAGACATAAATGACCATAAAGTGATTAGTTAAGATACAGTTGCAAAAGCGTCGCAACTGACATTGAGCACTATCATAACAGTTAGGGGTGAACACGGTTTCGGGTCAAACCGCGAACCGCACCGAACCGCACCCCACCGAACCGAACCGCGCGGTTTGAAAAAATATTAAAAATGATTTCAAACCGCACCGAATCGAACCGAAAATTTCGGGTCGGTGCGCGGTTTTGACCCACACCGAACCGCACCGAACCGCCCAAACCGCAAATTAGAATATGAAAGATTTAATATGTGTATACTTTTATATAGATTTCTTCCACTACTTCAAGAAATTTAATATAAGGGTAATAAAATGATTAAGAAATTATAAGCTTCTCGTTCAGATATAATAAAAATTTAAAGATTAATTACAATCAACTTGGCTTTCTTAGAAGATGTTTGAATTGAAACGTGAATGGCTTATGAAATTGTTCAAATGTTATTAAAGTTGTAAATTTTTAGGTTCAGATGAAGATTATTACTATTATTATTTTTTTATGAATTGATTCAACTTTAAAGATTAATTATAATGTGAAAACAAATAAAATTTTCTTAAAAATTCTATAATCCAAACCGCCGATCCGAACGGCCGAAACCGCTAAACCGCCAACCCGAACCGCCGCGGTTTTCCTTATCAAATTTGCGGTTTCGGTTTCAAATTTCCCAAACCGCCAACCCGCGCGGTTTGAAGGAAAAAACGAAAAAACCGACCCGAACCGCACCGCGAACACCCCTAATAACAGTATCATTCTTTAACTGTTCTTCGTCAAGGTTTATAATTACTTGGTTAGTAAGTAAACCTGATGTAACATCCTCGATCTGGTGACGCCACCGGTAGGGATTGGGCCGTCCCATTCCCCTAAGCCTCTGACTATGAACAAAATTAATACTTTATCTAGAACATAAACTCACACATGAGACCTTTGCTCGAAAAAAATAACATGAAATTCAACTTGCTAATTATGGCATGTGTACTCAATCATGACTCTATTTACAACTATATTCATGGACACTTTATCTTTTACATGCACAGATTCTGCTATACATAATGCATGTTTCATAACTTTGCTTGACTCAGGTTGAACTGTAACTTTACACTCGATCTGGTGGACTCAGAACTTCTAGTGACTGCCATCAGTATCAATCCTCTCGAACTCGTCCTCCAGAAATTCCTGCAAAACAAATGAACTGAAAGTGTGTGTTAGATCGTTATACGATCTAGGTGAGTGGACGAAAAATTGAAAAACTGATATAAAAGCATTTGGTCCTAAAACCAAAGTTCCAGAAGTAACTTTACATGAAAATTCTATTTCTGAAAACTTCGTTTGAAATCTCTTTTATAAACTGGACTTTCTGAAATCTGCTTTCTAAAAACTGTTTCTAAAATCTAATCTCTGAAAACTATTTCCTGAAAATCTGATATCTGAAAACTCTTTTTTCTGAAAAATATGATATCTGAATGCTGCTCTGTAACTTAAAAACTTGACGTATGGGGCGTTACGTATCGTCGTCCCCCCATACGCCTAACTAGAGCCAGGAATACAAAACCATGACTTTGGGGCGTTACCTATCACCGTCCCCCTAAATCATGCCACTCATGTCCCTGAAACTAGTGGTCTTAGGGCGTTACGTATTGTCGTCCCCCAAACCACTAAACTAGAACTGGGGGTGCAGATCTATGCTACCCTTCAAGCTCTGAAACGAGGATCAAGAGGCATCTGTCATCACTAGTCCTGAACTAGGATCTGGGGGCGTTACGTATCGCCGTCCCCTCAGTCCTCTACATGTGCACATGTTCTTTGTCTTTCAATTCCAAACTGTAGCAAGTTACAAACTGAGGTGGGTTTTTCCCCCATGCCTTGAAACATAAAACTTATGCTTTGAAAACCTTCATTTTAAATCATTTCTTAAAATATGCTAAATAAAATGTATCTGATAAAGAAATTGACTAACGCCCTAAAAACGAGAAAAGTAAGTCTGATATCAAAACTGTTAAATAAAATCAGTTTGAGAAAATAGGTCCACTCATAGTTTTGGAGTTCTGATAGTCTTTCTTCACTTCGCTAGTGAAACTTGTGGTTTCTGCGATGATCTATCGTCGATAGTTTCGATTAGAAAATGGACTAAGAATAAACGGATCGGAATCAAGCTAAATTTTTCCTATTCAAATAAGGGCTAACACGCTGAGGCATATCGTACGTATATCATAATGTAATATATACATACGGGTTGATACGTGACTCTTAGGGTGGTCTCTAACACACTGGGGTGAAACTGGAATGGTCTAGAACTATTTTGGGCATGAGTTGTACCACGCGTCACGACGCAACTCCTTACGCATCACAACGCGCAACGACCAGAAACGTGCATTCATTTTACTCTTGCGCGTCGCGACGCTTAGCTCGTTAGCATCGCGACCCGAAACAAAATTCTAGGATTCTGTTTTGCTTCTACATGTTCATCCACTACCTAAAATTACCACAATCATTTCCATAACAATCTTATTGCACAACCTAACTTATTGAACATCAAATTCACAAATTCTATATCAAATTATCAATGTGGAACAATGATTTAACCACTTCCCAAAGCCAAAATTCCACAATCCTCATATCATCATTTTACCATCTTTTTATAGGTACTTTTCTCACTTCTTTTAAATCAATACCCCAAAATCATAATCTATCAACAACATTCCATAAAACCTCAACAAACATCCACAAGACAATCCATACCTCACTCAATACCAACTTATATTTATTCCATGAACTTCACTTAGTTTACACGGGGGTTTCCCCAATCATCATTTTCTTAATACAAAAATCATACAATCATCATCACATCCAAGTTCACAACATACTACAAGTTTCAAATCAAAAAAACTTAATATATCACAATTTGGGCCATGAATTTCTTACCTCATTTCCTTTGATTTCCAACAGTTCTCCATGCCTTTAATGGTTTCCAAGCTCTTTTATCATTTGTTTCTCTTTTTCCCTCTTCTCTATTTCTTCTTCTTCTTTTTCTTTTCTTTCTCTTCTATTCTCATGCTCACGTTTTTCCCTCTCTTTCTCTACATAATTTTCCCACTTTTGGAATGAAGTAATAGGGCCCTATATATAAAGGAGGGGGCTGATTTTTTGTGATGGATTTGGGTGGCTAAGATTAAGCCATATCATTTTTTTCCAGACAAATCAAGAATTTACTATAGTAGTCACTGAATTTAACATTTTTAACTTATTTCTGGTTCGCATTTGCAACATGCTTAAGGGAAAGTTGTAGCTCTCGGTTTTATCTTTCCGGCGATATAAATTTCATAAAAATCGGAGTTCGTATGAAAAAGTTACGACCAAAATACTATGGACTGTCCGGAGTGAAATATCGTACCGTGTCATATTGGAATCTCGAAACCAACCCACAACAAGCTAGGAAGAGGAATATCAAGCCTGGAAGAATTGAATTGTGAAGGAAATCAAGTGAGTAATATAAGGAGAAAATTTACCAAAATTTTTATATGTAGAGTTTGATGGCTTGATGATTAAAGTGTGTTATTGGCTTGCGGTTGATGATGTTTAGATAACTATTGTATTAAGAAATTGATGTTGTGAGCAACCCTAGACATTGAACTAAATTGGAGTTTATGGAATTGGATATTATAATGATGATAGAAGCTTCAAATTATGATGATTTGAATATGGGTAATTGATCTAGGTTTTATGACGATTATGGTGTTGGGTTTTCTTTGGGGGATGTCATGGAAGAGTTGATGCTAGGCCCTGAGATCAACTTAGCATCGCGATGCCCAATGCACAGCGTCGCGATGTATAAGAATCATAAGCTCACTTCCTCGCAACGATCAATATTTGACATCGTGACGTGTAACAAGCAGAGGCTCTGCCTCGGGTCTGATCAGATGGGCATCGTGACTCGTAGCGTCTAGCATCGCGATGAGATGTGAAATAGAACATGCCCTCTGCCTGCATCGAATTGCATGGGCATCGCGACGCGCCAGACCTGGCGTCGAGATTCATGACAGAAATAGTCTTATTCCTTTTCATATTCAACTTAAGATGTTAGAGGCCACCCTAAGAGTTTCTTATCGACACATATAAACGCATTATGACAAGTCACAAGTATAATACATCATGTGGTGTTTATAGATGTGTTGAATTAAAAGGCTTAGTCTAATTCCGAAACATGTTACACATCTTATATTCTGATTGAGTTTCTCGATTATAGAAAGTTATACCAGTCAGATCCTAAATCTGTGAGTGAACCTTTTTCCTCAAACTGATTTTATTTAATTATTTTTTATTTAAGACTTACTTTTCAACACATAGGGTGTTAGCCGAATTGATTTCCAAATATTTTATTAATAAGAATGTTTTAGAAAAAGTTGATTTTAAAAGTGAGATTTTGATGATTTTTGGTGGCATGGGGGAAAAATCCACCTCAGTTGTAACTTGGTACAGATATTGGAATTGACGGTTACTAAAATTTCACAATAATTTAGGACTAGGGATGACAGATGCCCCTAGATCCTTGATTTTTGGGCTAGGGGGACAGTGATATGAAACACCCATAGACCCTAGATTCAGAATCGAGATGATATCATTGATCCGTACATATGGCTCTAGTTCAGTGGCTTGGGGGACGTTGAGACATAATGCCCCAAGACCACTAGTTTAGGCGTATGGGGGGACAGCGAGACGTAACACCCTCATACAACAGGTTTTTCAGAGATATGGTTTTCAGTTTATGCGTATGGGGGATGGCGAGATGTAATGCCCTCATACGTCAGGTTTTTCAGAGACAAATTTTTAGAGATAAGATTTTTTATAGATATGATTTTCAAAAAGATAGTTTTATGAAAGAGTTTTTCAAGAAAATCTGTTTTGTGAGAATTCAAAATTTTACAGATAAAAATAATTTCTAGAAGAGTTTTCTAGAAAAGAAATGTGTTTTCAGACAAGAAAAGATTTTCAGAAAAGATCAATTTTTAGTGTCCGTTTTAAAACTGTCATTCTCTAGGTCATTCAAACGATCTAACCGCCCACTCCCAGCTTTTTATTTTGTAGGTTTACCTGGAGGACGAGCTCGGGAGGATGGATACTGATGGCATTCACTAGGGTGTCTGGGTTCACCAGGTCGAGTGCAGAGGTTCAACATAACCAATGTCAAGTAAAGTTGCATATCAGTCATTAGTAATAAATAAGTCTTGGTAAAGTATTAAAAGTGTTCATGAACATAGATGTAGAAAGAAGTGTTGTTGGTTTGGGCAGTGGTCTCATGTATGAGTTTACATTTGAGATAGAGTTGTAGTATGGATCACAGTCAAAGGCTCGGTGGGGTAGGGTGGCCTATTCCCTACCGGTCGCATCTCCGATGAGGGGGATGTTTCACCTCGGGATGATGATGTATTTAAAGTGAATAAACGTCTGAAACTATTTTTGGAGTGTTCAAATTTTCAAGAATCTCTTTTCCTCTCAAACCCAGTGTACTGTGATTGATGTATTATAAGTTGTTCTTTTCTTTTCTTTTCATTTATATCTTGCCTAATTTCTATTTTTTCTTGAGTTTTGCAGTAATTTTTTTCAGAGTCTTGAACCCCAGTTAAATAGCAAAGAACGGTACTCCGTGAATCTAAGTCGGTTCTTTCAGTTTCCTAAAATTACCGATGCCCTACAATTAAGGCATGGAAGAAACTCTCGCAAAACTCCATAATAATTTTCATTATCTCCTACAAAATGCTCTGATGAAAATTTACAAATGTAACATCCGATAAACGTGACGACTATTGTAGTTCGGAGGTATAATACTTGATATAAATCATGATCCAGCGAATATGTGCTCATAAAACGGAATTCGGGACATTCAGATGATTTCTTAAATTTCGACGCAGAACTTAGTTTATGTTATACCTTGAACAACTTTTGGTCTTCGGGCCGTAACTTTTTCGTAACATCTCTAATTTTTATTAATTTTATATCGTCGGAAAGTTAAGATCGAGAGCTAGAACTTTTACGTTTGCCATTTTTCCAAATTCGAAACCGAAATGAGTGAAAAAATGCTAAATCAGAGGTAGCTACAGTAAATTTCGGGATTGGTCTAGAAAAGATGAGGTGGCTTAATCCTAACCACTCAATTTCATCACAAAAAAATCAGCCCCTCTCGCTATAAATAGGGTTCTATTCTCTCATTCCAAAAGTGAAAAATTGAGTAGAGAAAGCAAGGGAAAATCGTGAAAGAAAAAAAGGGAAGAAGAGAAGAAAAGAAGAAGAATGAGAGAGGAAAAGGAAGAAAAGAAAGAAGAAATGAGAAAAGAAGCAAAGAATAAGAAGATGAGCATCAATGGAGGGTTTAGAGAATGAAGAAAAGCAAGAAGAGAAAGGTAAGAAAGCTTTACCAAAAAATTTGATTTGTTGAATTTTGGGAGCATAATGGTAGAATATGAATGTTGGCATGATAAAGATTGAATATTGGTAATTGATAAATAAGGAAGATGATTATTGGGTTAAATACCCAAATTTAGAAAATTTTAAAGGATTGGTCAAAAATAAGAAGTGTGAGGTTAAGGAATTATTGGGGGATGATATATTGGCTAGAATATATGGAATTGAAGATTAATTGAATTGTTTGTGTGTTGATATTGTTATAGAAGTTTTCAGGATGTTAACTTGAATTTTAATGTGTGAAGATAATGTGTGATGATGTTTTGGATTATGGTTTTAGTATGGAAATGGTAGAAATTGCAATTGGGTGAGCTGGATTGGAGAAGAAGAATAGAATCCTGGAATTCTGTTTCACGTCGCGACGCAAAAGGGATTTGCATCGCGATACGCAAGAAGAAAATGATGGCACGCCTCTGGACGCTGGGAGTCATGACGCGTAAGGGTTTGCGTCGTGATGCGTGGCAAAAAATTCCCAAAAATAGTTTTAAACCACCCCAGGTCCACCCTAGCATGTTAGAGACCACCCTTAGGGTCTCGTATCAGTTCGTATGCACACATTACATCTTAGTACAAGTATAATATACCAAGTTACGATATCAAATATTTGAATTTAGTAGTTTAACCTAGTTCTAGAAATTATATTGTGATCCTTAGTCTAATCAAGTTATCACTTGTAGACCATTACATGAGTTGTGATCTCCTTCGACGAAGCGGTATAACTCCAGCCAGATTCCAACTGTGAGTGGATGTTTTTTCTTTCAAAGTTGATTTGTATATACTTGTTATTGTTTCAGACTTATTTTTAAAGTTATAAGGCGTTAGCCTTATTTAATTATCAGTTACGTGTTAAGTAAGACTTGATTTGAAAGTTTTAAAGCTTAACAGTAATATTTTTTTATGTTTTTCAGGGCATGGGGGAAAGACCCACCCCAGTATGTAACTCAATACAGTTTGAAATTGACAGACATAGAACATGTGCACATGTAGAGGACTAGGGGGACGACGATACGTAACGCCCCTAGATCCTAGATCAGGGTTAGGGGACGGCGATACGTAACGCCCCTAAACCCTAGTTTCAGGGTCAGGTAGTAGCATGGATCAGCACTATCGGCTCTAGTTCAGTGGCTTGGGGGACGGCGATACGTAGCGCCTCAAGACCACCTGTTTCAAGGACAAGAGTGGCATGCTTTGGGGGACGGCGATACGTAATGCCCCAAAGTCATGGTTTTGCATTCATGGCTGTAGTTATGCATATAGGGGACGGCGATACGTAACACCCTCATACGTCAAGGTTTTCGGATAAAGACTAATTTCCAGATACCAGAATTTCGAAACAAAGTTTTCAGATATTGATTTTCAGAAAACAGTTATCAGAAATCGGATTTTAGAAACGGTTTTTAGAAAGCATATTTCATAAAGAAAAATTTATAAGAGAGATTTCAAGTGAAGTTTTCATATAAAGATATTTCCGGAATTTTTGGTTTTATAACCAAATGCTTTTAAAATAGTTTTTCAGTTTTTCATCCTCCCACTTAGATCGTATAGCGATCTAACCCCCTCTCCAGTTTTCTCTTTTTGCAGGTATTCTCGGAGGACGAGCTCGGAAGGACGGATACTGATGAAGTCATTAGGGATGGAGTCCACCAGTTCAAGTCAGAGCCAATGAGTGTCCACTCTGTGTTAAGCAGAAGTCATGTATTATTATTTCGGTGTTGTGCAGTCATTACAAAACAAGTGTTTATATGTATACAGTTATTAATAATAAATTTGTTTTCCATGTCGTCAAGTTTGGACATTGGTTCCTTAAATAAGAATTTGATTTGGGGAAAGAGAAATAGCGTAGTTTATTTTTAGAAGGACAGAGGCTTAGGGGAATAGTAAGGCCTATTCCCTGCCGGTGGCATCTTCTAGATCGGGGATGTTACAAAGATGGTATCAGAGCATGGTCTAGGGAGTCAGTGACTGTAGTGGGCAGAGTGTTGGGGTCTGGTATACGCAGTATGTCCGGGATACTCGTATGCAAGGCACTACCTCTCCAATATCCGATCCTCAAGTACGTCCTCAAGATCCATAGACAGGTTAGTAAGCTTTCCCAGATAATTCAAATAGTATTCCTTACGAGAACAACTATGCACTAGATCCAAGTGTAGAATTTCCCCGTAGCTATCCTGGCCTATCACAAAAAAAAAAATTCAGAACAAGCTATGAAACCAGTTAGTAAAGATCCAAGAAAAGTTACCTAAGGAAGTTGGAAAGGAAAGTTATAAGAAAGTGAGGAAGAATGCACAAATGTTTAAGCAGCCAAAGATAAAGAAAGGTTAAGAGACACAAAGAGATAATAAAGTTCCAGGAATACCTACTCAGGAAAGTAGATGAGGAAGAAAAGATAGAAAAAGAGGTAACAGATGGAATGGAGATACTTAAACAATCAGAAGCAAATAGAGATAGAGGTACGTAGTAGATAGGTAAGAAAATGCCAAAACCTATGGTAATAAAAAGGGGAACAAGCCTGATAAGAGAAAAATGCCTAGTAGACCTAAGTAAGTTTTCTTTCATTTTCATAAGATTTCTTCTCTCTTTAGAAAACTCTTCCAAACGAATCCAATATCTTTCGAATACCTCGTGGAGATAGTTAGTTTTCCCCCAAATCACGAAGAATAGACAGAGAGATAAAAGAAGCAGGAAGTCAGAAGTAGCCGCGTGATTTTCAATTGACACGAGGTGTCACCAATGTCTTAGGGTTTTAGACACATAAACCTAGACTCATAGGAGTTAGAGTGGATGAACATCAATATTCGTTGAGACATAAAATGATCGTCCCAACTAGTTCTAGCATAGAAAAAAATAGCCACACGAAAGCTCATTTCACATATCATCATTATTCTAAGACAAATGTAGTAAATTGAGAAGATAGATTACCCAAAAAAGACCAAGGAAGCCTCTGAAGCTAGAAAAGAGAGAACCCAGTATAGTCCATGGAATAGACCAACCGTATAAGAACTTATAAATCAAACAAACACCATTAGAAACCCACGTGAATTTAGAAAAGATAGACCTATGAAATTGAAGGTACTCAGAAGTTAACAAGATTACTAGCACGAATAAATAAACATTAAATGGTATAGCCGTAGCCGATAGTGAGAGCAGAGAGCAAAGACCTAGAAAATAGCTCATAAGAATGAACCAATACCAGTCACAGTAGTACATCATAAAGCTAAGAGATAGAATAGAGAAATAGAAAGTAGTAAGAAAGACCAATATCTATGGTAGCAGAGATAAAGAAATTTAAATGCGTAGATAAGAACCGTGGCATAATTAAAGAATGTTGTAAAAATCTTAAGACTTAGAATAGTCGGTTCAGCCCCAGTAGAATGAGCGATAACTCTTTCGTTCAGTAACTCCAACACCAGTAAGTGTGTAGACACCCAACTTGACCATCGTTGGACTTCAAAATTAAACAGAAACTTGTACTTTCAGATATCCAAAGAAATAGTGCATTCACCCCCAATTTAGAGTCCAATGATCAGATGAATAAACAAAGAAGAGTATTGGAAAAGATAAATAGATCATGTGACAGTTAAATCCAAAAGCGTAGCAGGACCTAGATAAGAATCAGAAGATTGTAATTGCTTGAAGGAGATGGAATAGTTTTAGTCATAATAAGTTTAGCCATATACAGAAAGGATAACCTGATATATGGTAGGGCATAAATCTTTCAAGGAAGTAAAGGCTTAAAAAGAGTGAGGGAATAAAGTAGACACCATGTGGAAACATATGAGAAAAATATCCAATTTATATAAATTTTCCACCATACCAGAAAAACAAGATTAGTAAGAATGTATTAATCAAGCTAAAGATAAAATATTAATATCATAATTAGTTGTAAATATGAAGTTTCCAAGAGAATGGTGACCTAAGAGGGTCATGAAATTGAGATAGGGAGGAAAGCCAAAGTAACAGAGCGAAACTTAGTAAGAAAGTATAACATAGGAAATATGGTAGGAGTTTGAGAGAGTATAAACTGTATGAAAGTTCTCAGTAAGAGGTAGTATAACCAATAAACCTGGAGAAATTATGGGAAAAGTTGAAAGAGGTGGTTCAGATGGTTGTTAACAAAATAACTTAAGTTGGTAGTTGACACTAGATATACAGATAATAGAGTCCTAAGTTAATAGATAAGTGGCACATACAACTACAGTGAGGTTAGCTAGCGAAAACACCGCATCTGGAAAAGGCATTAGGACCCAAAACCCCACCCTCTCAACCCTAGCCACACCACAGTAACTAAGATGGACCTCGATGATTGTCTCAAGATACTCCCAGGATTAAGTAAATGCGTAATAAAAGAAACCAAAACTCAAAACCTTCAGACTCAAGATAATAGCAGAGTGGAAGAATGAAGTAGCTAGAAATAAAAGATCTAGGAAAGAAATTGTCTAGATAAAGTATTAGTCTAGTAGTGATGCGAATACGAAAGAACAATGTTGGATATGACTAGAGACATGTAAGAGATGATGTCTTTCGGATAAGGAGGCATAGAACATAGAAGTTCTAATTATAGGATAAAATATGAGAAGAATACTTAGTAAGTGATGACAGAAATGCGTAACAACAAGGTTTCTGGATATTGAAATAAAACCAATGATCCCTTAAGTGTCAGCTTCGTAAACCATATAAATACCCAGCCCTAGTCTAAGTTGACAAAACCACTACGGGTTTGGGACGGCCTTAACCACAGGTATGGGTGGTTTGGTAGAAGTGTAGTATAGTATATAACCGAGAAAATAAGTTTACTACAATAAGGGAAATAGTAAAGAGGGAGATCCTAGAATGCAACCAGGTGTGAAGAATAAGTTAAGAACATAATATCCGAAATCGTAGTAAGAACGAAAGTAAAAGTATGAATTGAACTTGAACTGTAGCCAAAACCGAATCGCCAGTATCAATGTTGAAATAGAGAATATGGTTTAAGTAAGAGTATTCATATAGTTAAACTCAGTTTAAGAACTTTGTTTCTAAGTCTTTAGCAAACTGTAAAGAATCCTCAAAGAAGTTACCCAGAATCAACCACCTTAGTACAAAATTCATTAGGTAGATAACACTACTAAGCAAGAAATGCATGAAAAATCTAGCCTTGCGCTATAAAATACAAAGCTCCATAGTTAGCCAGAGAATTGAAACTTTGGAATAACATGATACATAAGTAGTCAAAGCTTAGTGAGAAATAGAGAGTTAAATAGTTAGATTTTGGAGATGAACACTAGTTTGTGTTATGTAAGCAGCGTTAAAGACATATATAAGAGATTTTTCGTTTCACACTTCCACTTGAATGACATTAGTACATGCGAAAGGCTTAACCAGTAGTTTAGAAAAGTACATGGGAAGAACCAGATGAAGGCAAGTGAAATTAGACATAGCTAGGGATCAAAGAACAAGATTTATGTAAGACATAACAATAGTTGTAGCTAGTAGAACTCTTGCAAAGTAAGAACAAGGAATTGTCATTTAATTAATAAATTCAAGAGGTATCAAGCATGAAGCAGATAATAGGATAAGAAGAAGAGTAATGCATATTTATGAGTTTTAGAAATAAAGTAAAGTATCAGTCCATGCAGACATAAATAGAGTACCTTCGAGGTTACAATGCAGTTGACGAAACAAAGTAAATGATGAGTATGTACATGGTTGTAAGTTGGTGGTCTAAGAAATAACATGTGAATTATGTAACTTATGGTAAGATGTTCAATATTAAGAATCTTGGATCAAGATAGACTACAAAATTTCGGTTTTAAAAAGGATTCGAGGACGAATCCTAATTAAGGGAGGAAGAATTTGTAACATCCGGTAAACCTAACGACTATTGTAGTTCAGAGGTATAATACTTGATATAAATCATGTTCGAGCGAATATGTGCTCATAAAATGGAATTCGGGACATTCAGATGATTTCTTGAAATTTCGACGCAGAACTTAGTTTATGTTACACCTCGAACAACTTTTGGTGTTCGGGCCGTAACGTTTTTGTAAAATATCTTATTTTTATGAATTTTATATCCCCGGAAAGCTAAGACTGAGAGCTATAACTTTCACGTTGGGTATTTTTCCAAATTCGAAACCGAAATGAGTCAAAAAATGCTAAATCAGAGGTAGCTAGAGTAAATTTCGAGATTGGTCTAGAAAAAATGAGGTGGTTTAATCCTAACCACTCAATTTCATCATAAAAAAATCAGCCCCCTCCCTCTATTAATAGGGCACTATTCCCTCATTCCAAAAGTGAAAATTGAGTAGAGAAAGAAAGGGAAAATCGTGAAAGAAAGAAAGGGAAGAAAAGAAGAAAAGAAGAATAAGAAGAGAGGAAAAGGAAGAAAAGAAAGAATAAATGAGAAAAGAAGCAAAGAAAAAGAAGATGAGCATCAATGGAAGGTTTAGAGAATGAAGAAAAGCAAGAAGGGAGGTAAGAAAGCTTTACCAAAAAATTTGATTTGTTGAATTTTGGGAGCATAATGGTAGAATAGGAATGTTGGCATGATAAAGATTGAATATTGGTAATTTATAAGTAAGGAAGATGATTATTGGGTTAAATACCCAATTTAGAAAATTTTAAAAGATTGGTAAAAAATAAGAAGTGTGAGGTTAAGGAATTATTGGAGGATGATATATTAGCTAGAATATGTGGAATTGAAGATTAATTGAATTGTTTCTGTGTTGATATTGTTATAGAAGTGTTGAGGATGTTAACTTGAATTTTAATGTGTGAAGATGATGTGTGATGATGTTTTGGGTTATGGTTTTAGTATGGAAATGGTAGAAATTGCAATTGGGTGAGTTGGATTGGAGAAGAAGAACTGAATCCTGGAATTTTGTTTCGCGTCGCGACGGAAAAGGATTTGCGTCGCGACGCGTAAGAAGAAAATGATGGCACGCCTCTGGACGCTGCGTGTCACGACGCACATGGTTTGTGTCGCGACGTGTGGCACTAAATTTCCCAAAAATAGTTTTAAACCACCCCAAGTCCACGCTAGCGTGTTAGAGACACCCTTAGGGTCTCATATCAGTTCGTATGCACACAATACATCTTAGTACAAGTATAATATACCAAGTTACGATATCACGTGTTTGAAATTTAGTAGTTTAGACTAGTTCCAGAACTTATATTGTGATCCTTAGTCTAATCAAGTTATCACTTATAGACCATTGCAGGAGTTGCGATCTCCTTCGATAAAGCGGTATAACTCTAGCCAGATTCCAACTGTGAGTGGATGCATTTTCTCTCAAAGTTGATTTGCATATACTTGTTATTGTTTCAAACTTATTTTTAAAGTTTTAGTGCGTTAGCCTTATTTAATTATCAGTTACATGTTAAGTGAGACTTGATTTGAAAAGTTTAACCGTAATATTTTTTTTATATGTTTTTCTGGGCATGGGGGAAAAACCCACCCTAGTATGTAACTGGATACAGTTTGGAATTGACAGACAGAGAACATGTGCTCATGTAGAGGAATGAGGTGACGGCGATACGTAACTGATGAGTGGTAATTATATCACAATTTCCCACTCATTTAACTTAATATTTTGTATAGTTTCTTGAGTTTTGTGAACATTTTGATGTGTTTTATTGTTATTTTGCAGATAAATAAAGTTTGGGAAGCATAGGAAGCAATTTGGGACCAAAACAATGAAAATTGGACAAAAGGGCATTTTCATAATTCTGCGCGTCGCGACGCGTAAGCCTTTGGCGTCGCGACGCCTAACATGCACCAAGACTTGTTAACGTTCGCCGGGTCCACAAGTCAGAATCTGAGAAAAGTTTAACTTTGCTAACGTGCGACGTGCCATGTGTCACCATCACAGTCGATCTGTTAACGTGCGCCGTACCACATGTCATCATCCTACGGTGCCGACAATCGCCATCGCCATGTGTCACTCCACGTGTCTGCCATGTCATCATCCACATCACCAGTTGACCGAGTCAATGTTCCACATCATCACCATGTCATCATCAACCAATCACAAAGTGCCACGTGTCGTAATTCTATGGTGCCGATAGTCACTTTCGCCACGTGTTGCCACGTCAGCGCCAATTATTGACTCACTTATCCATAATTGACACGTGGCGATAAGAATATGAAATCAGCCAATCAGAAGCCGCCACGTGTCGTAATAATTGAACTCCCAACCAACTTGCCACGTGTCACCTTATCACCTTATACTGAATCTGAAGCGACGAACCAGAAGCTGCCATGTCAACAATGTCCCGCGTCGCGACTCCGACCCTTATTAACGCCTATAAATTCAACTCGATTTTAGAATTCAAAGCATGCCTTCCTTGAGTTTTGTAAGGACTTTAAGGATTGCATCTTGTGTGTTTAAATTTTTGTAATTTAAATTTTTGTAATTTAAGTTAAGCATTTTTACTTTTAGTATTTTCAATTATGCACTTTTACTTTTTGTAATAAAATTTAGCTAACAATCGTCCTTTGGAGGATACTAGTGCTATTATTACTCACATTTTCCAGGTGTTATAAATTCAACTCATCATTGCACTTTTGAAGACATCCAGAGTAAAACATGGAAGCCACTTCAAGAAGACGAGTTGAAAACATCTGTGTGTTTTGTGGTACTAGTGTTGGTACTAAGCCACAATACGTATAAGCAGCACATGAATTGGTAGAGTATTAGCTGCAAGGAATATGCACTTAGTATATGGCAGAGGCAATCTTGGACTAATAGGGATCGTTTAAAAGGCTGTACAAGAAGGAGGCAGTCACATCTTGGGAATCATCCCAAAACCCTTGGCAGAGGAAAATCTTATTGGACCATCAAACAGAGAGGAACTAATCGTGCCAGGTATTTCTGAACGACTGGTAGAAATGATTAACCTTGCTGATGCTTTTATTGCTTTGCCAGGTGGCTTGGGCACATTGGAGGAAATTTTTATAGTGCTATTTTGGGTGAACCTGAACATACACCAGAAACCGCTTGGACTGTACAACATTGATGGATTTTATGATTTTCTTTGTGTGTTTCTTGATGATGCTCGGAGAAATGGGTTTGTTTCAAAACCTATGAAAGAACTCATCTTCACTGCCAGAACTGCTCCGGATCTAATTGACCAAATATTAGCCTATGAACCATAAATTGACCCTATCCTTTCAAAGATAAATTGGTCCGAGGTCGATCGTGGTAAGAGGCGTCGGATTAATCTGGATATTAACCTTTAATTTCCTGTAGAATTTTAGCTAACCAGGTACTGTCTTCTAAACTCTTCTTCTACTGTTTAAGACATTGGGGACAATGTCTCATTTAGGTTTGGGGAGGGAATTAGTTGATCAGTACCTTGTTTTTAGTTTGTGTGTTATTTTTATTTTTAGTCCAAAATTTTTCGAAAAATACAAAAAAATTGAAAAATTTTCAAAAATTACAAAAATATTTTGTTTTTGTGTTTTTATTTTGACTAAAAAGGTGAAATTAGTGAGAGATAGCTGTGTAATGAGTTTTCACTCCTGAGACGTATCTCAAACCTATTTCGGAACAATTTATTTTTGTTTATTTTATTTTAAATTATTTAATTTGTAAATTCTCCATAAAACTGACTAAAATGAATCTTCATATGCTCAGTTGTCAGGTATTATCAATATGCATAGTAACATACGGACATGAGCTAAAATTGAAAAGTTTGTAATATTCAGTGCTCTAGTTTAATTGGAGGAAGCATCTCAAAAAGTGATGGAGTAAAAAAAAAATTTGAGATCCGAGTTATTAAGTCTGTAATGGTGTTTTAACACCTAGTGCCCTCAAGCCAACTGGTTTGGGAGTCACTGGCCCAAAGCTCGCTACATGGATCAAAGATGCTGCAAAAAATATATATATTTGAAGTCTGAGTAATTAAGTCCGTAGGGGTGTCTTAACATCTGGTGCCCTAAAGCCAACAGGCTTGGGAGCCACCGACCCAACACTCGCTAACGTGCGCCGTACCACATGTCATTATCCTACGGAGCCGACAGTCGCCATCGCCACGTGTCACTCCACGTGTCTGCCACGTCATCATCCATATCACCAGTTGACCGAGTCAACGTGCCACATCATCTCCACGTCATCATCAACCAATCACAGCGTGCCACGTGTCGCAATTCTATGGTGCCGACAGTAACTTTCACCACGTGTCGCCATGTTGGCGCCACGTCAGCACCAATTATTGACTCACTATCCGCAATTGACATGTGGCGATAAGAATCTAAAATCAGCCAATCAGAAGCCGCCATGTGTCGCAATAATTGAACTCCCAACCACCTTGCCACGTGTCACCTTATCCAGAATCTGAAGCGACGAACCAGAAGCTGCCACATCAACAATGTCCTGCATCGTGACGCGAGTTTGGCGTCGCGACGCCGACCCCTACTGACGCCTATAAATTCAGCTCGATTTCAGAATTCAAAACATGCCTTCCTTGAGTTTTGTAAGGACTTTAAGGATTGCATCTTGTGTGTTTAAATTTTTGTAATTTAAATTAAGCATTTTTACTTTTAGTATTTTCAATTATGCACTTTTACTTTTTGTAATAAAATTTTACTTTCTTTTCTTTTTCTTTTTTTATGTTCAGTAGTTAATTTACCGCTGGGGTAAAAGGTAAAACATTTAATATAATTATCTAGGTAAATCTCACTTAATTATAATTTATAAATTATAATTTAACCAGATTAATTAATGGCATACTTTATTACTGCCTATATGGTCGGTCTAAATATAAATTACTTTACCGCCTATATGGCTGGTCATTATGTGACAGATAATTACAGCCTATATGGCTGGTGTAATTGGACTAAATGGATCATCGCCTATATGGCTGGTTTTAAATGTTTAACATTATTAATTCCTGAGAAAGCAGAACAGAAAATAATTTATATATTATAATAAGTGAGATTCTTAGATAAGAAATATTAAATATGGATCATCTAACCCCAGCATTTTATTTTATTCTAGGGAAGTGATGAAACACAATATTCACACACTTAATAATTGATTTTCTTTTTATTGGGAAATTCTTTAGTTTGTTTATGGAGTCTTAAGCTTAATGCTTCTTGTTGTCTGATCACCAATAAGATTGATGTGGTAAACTTAAAATGAACTAGACATAGGGATTTTAGGTTTCAGCCTTAGATTCAATAGCCCACGATCTTCCTTGAGGATAGATAACCCTTTAATAGATTTCCTTACAGGATAGACATATACCTGTCGGGCGGGGGTAGCCATAATTGGAACTTAATCTTAATGAATCTAGGTAATTTGGTTGACATAGACATATGGTTCAATTGGGTTATACTGGGTATTTGCGTCTGACCATCGACGGAGGCTTTTGCATAATTTCGTGTTCCAGGTTAGCAAACTAATTTATTACACATAGATAAGAGAATCAATTCATCTTTATATTAATATTGTGTGGAGTCACAACCCTAGATCCTTGAGTCTTTTCTTTTATTTTCCTTAGTATTTTCTTTTGAGTATGTTTTTATTTTATTTAGTAAAACCACATTCAACCAACCAAAATCAATCAATTCCCTTCTCCCTATAATTAGATACCTATAAATAAATAGTATCAATAATTAATAACAACAGTAGGAATTAAGTCCTCGTGGGATCGATATTTTTATACTACTTGAACAATACGTGCGCTTACGTTATACGTGTGTGTTTACGCCGGTTAGTAACGCCCCCAGATCTTAGATCAGGGCTAGGGGACAGTGATACGTAACGCCCCTAGACCCTAGTTTCAGGGTCGGTGGAAGAATTATTAGTGTTCCTAGAACATGCCAAGGATCTAATAAGCAAGAAAAGGTGTTCATAAATCCATTATAAGTTGCAGAATTACATACATTGAATGGATTTGAGCTTTTAAAATTTTGAGAAGAATAAGATCTCCAAGATCTTTCCTTTGTTGATTCCAAGCTTTGAGTTGGTTTCCAAGATCCTTTCTTTGATGATTCCAAGCTTTGAGTTGTTTGAATGAAGATCTCCAAGATCCTTCCTTTGATGATTCCAAGCTTTGAGTTGGTTTCCCTATCACCTTAGTTGATTCCATGAAGTGCTAGCTTTGTTGATTTTGCAACAAAATCAAAGAGAAGAGATGGAGGAAGCTCACGCCCATTAGCAAGGATAAATTAGGGTTTCATTTGTTTCAAGTGTTGTATTACACAAGTGAAGAGAGAGAGAAGGCTTTTGGTAAAATCTCTTTTACCCTTTTCACCTAAACTAGGTGGTTGGGTAAATGGTTTTACCAAAACCATTACAAGGTGGTTGGATGGTTGGTGGCTTGGCATAAATGCCAACTACCCTCCCAACTAACACATGTGAAGTGGGCCCCACATTTGAATTCAAAATTCAAATGGATTCTATGAATGTTTGCCGCGACTCGGATTCGTTTAATCCGATTAAACGAATTTTCATCGCTAAATAATTAAATCTAATTTAATTAAATGACGACGCCTCGTAAATATATTATGAATGCCGTTTACGAATTAATTCTAAATTAATTCGTTCGCTCGTATTAAAGTCCAACTTTAATTTCGTAATGAAACCAATTCATATTAATATATCTGATATATTACTTTTAGCCCATACAAATAAATTAAATAGAAAAATCAAATTTAACTATTAAATTTATTCTACCGATTAATTCCAAATTAATCGCGTTCTCTCTCTTCCGAACACATTTAATCCCAGATTAAATAATACCTCAATTAATCCCAAATAATTTTCTCCATCTTAATTAATCCAGATTAATTCTCTCTCTTAATTAATCCAGATTAATTCTAATTCGAGTCAACTGTCATCGGTGAATCTTTGGGAAGCGACCCAAGAGATCCCTGGATATGTTGGCAGTAAATACGGTCATCGGATTATCCGAATACGTGCGTGTTGGAAATCTAATAACCATGTCCCAAGATCAAAAACAAGCAAAATATATATAAGAATGAACTACATTGAAGTAATGGCGGAAACAATACTCACAAAAACGGAATGTGGATGCGATGGATGAAACAAATGTTGCTCCTTTGTGCAGTGGAGGATTCGGCCAAGATGAAAAGAAATGCTCCAAGCAAAGTTTGATCCTTCCAAGCTCTAAGATGAGTTTCCCATAACACCTTGTATGATCCCTTGATGTTGCTAGCCAAAGTTGTGTGTTAGAGTTCCAAACAAGCACACTTTCTTCTTGTCTTGCCACAAAACAAATGAAGAATTGGAGAGAGCTTTGAGAGCTCACTGTTTCGGTAATTAGAGAGGGAGAGGAGGATTTGATTTTTGTCTCAAAAATCAATTTATATTTATGTCATAATTATATTAAATAATAATATACTTATGACACAAACCATGCAAAGACTTAGAGTGTCTAACACTCAATTTCCATGCAATACCCTTGAGTGCTTTGTACACTATCTTCATGCAATACATCTTGATTAAATAATGCAAATAATGACAAGTGTCATGTGGGCCCCACACGTTTCCAAATGAAAGTGGGCCCACGTGTACTCACGCGTTCGGGTTCGATATTTCCGAAATACCGAGCTTACGTCGCGACGTTAATTAAATCGAATTTAAATAAATAATTGCGCCTAGCGAAATTATTATTTACGTCGCTAACGAATTAATTCTAAATTAACTCGTTTGCCCGAATTAAAATCTAATTTCAATTTCGCGTCGAAATCGAATTCCGATTATTATATCGAATATAATAATTTTACGATTAATTCTAAATTAATCGTTCTCTCTCTTTATATAGTACTTTATCCAAGATAAAGTCTCTCCGTAATTAATCCAAGATTAATCGAGTTTGAATCATACGTCATTGGTGAATCTTCGGGAAGCGACCCAAGAGACCTCTAGATATGTTGGCAGTAAATCCGGTTGTCGAACTATTCGAACACGTACGTACCAAGTACTACGTTTTTACCGATTTACAAGACAAGGTTAGCTTCTAGCAAAACGCCATGCCTACCCAATTCTCTAGAAATATTCTTACTGGAATATTAGATCTATAACAGGCGTAGTATACCGTAGTATAGTGTATATCGAACCAGTATCGGATGATCACATGTAAGGCCTGGGGCTGGATATGTGTCTGCCCCGTACGATACACATATCGGACATCAAGCAACCAGTCTCTTTGAATCGGATAATCCTGACCTAGTCATATTATCCCGATGGTTGCAACCATTATAGAGTACTCGTTCTGTATCCCTCGCGATCATCATCTCCATATGTCTGAAGTGATACTTCCATCTTGACATCACACCCAGTACACTACGATTCTCGATAAACCCAGAAGAGGTATACACATAACTCGTTAAAGCCCTGGACCACCAAACCTAAATTTTACCGATTGTCGTAAGTACTAGCGATGCAAATCTCAGGTTAAGATCATATGCACCTACCCTGAAGCGGACTCCCATAGACACGCAGACATACTACCAATGGGACTCCGCGGGGTCTATCCAGAGCGAAGCTGTTTTCCGTACTATCGGTAAAACACAACCTCCTACCGCACTTGCATAAGTATCCAATACTTAAATATATGAGAACTATGCCGTTGTGCCCTCACAACATGAACAAGTGCAGTACTAGTCTATTCCGCATTATCGATGTCCAATCTCGATAATACTACGACTAGGGATATTTAATGATTAAACCTTTATGATTGATACTGTCTCATATCATCATAATCTGGAACTAATCATAGGGACTTTTACCATTTATATATCAAAGTAAATAAATTACAAAACGGTAAAAGGCAATTTCATTACTACATAGTTAATTTTGTACAATAATACAATATCATTTACAAAATAGTGACGCTATGGGTCATTACTGTCTAACAGTGCGTACCTCGTACCACGTGCTTACCGATTTACAAGACATGGTTGGCTTCTAGCAAAGCACCGTGCCTACCCAATTATCCAGAAATATTCTTACTGGAATATATAATCTATGTCAGGCGTAGTATACGTAGTATTGCGTATGTCGATCCAGTATCTGATGTCACGTGCTAGGCTTGGGGCTGGAATTATGTCTGCCCCGTACGAAGCACATGTCGGATGTCTGGTAACTAGTCTCTATATCGGATATACATGACCTAGTCATAATATCCCGATGACTGCAGTACTTAAGAGCACTAGTACCGTATCCTACGTGACATCATCTCCACTATGACTGGAGTGATACTTTCGTCTTGACATCACACCCAATACACTACGATTCTCAATATACCCAGCAGAGGCATACACAGAACCGGTTAAAGCCCTGGACGACCAAAACCAAAGCATATTGATTGTCGCAAGTATTAGTGATGCAAGTCTCAGGTTAAGACCAAATACACCTACCCTGATATCGGACTTCCATAGACACATAGTCATACTACCAATGAAATTCCGTGGGGTCTATCCAGAGCGAAGCTGTTTCCGCACCATCGGTAAATACAACCTCCTATCACACTTGCATAAGTATCCAATACTTAAATATATGAGAACTATGCCGTTGTGCTCCCACAACGCGCACAAGTGCAATACTAGTCTATTCCGCATTATCGATGTCCAGTCTCGATAATACTACGACTAGGGATATTTAATGATTAATCCTTCGTGGACTGATATTTTCTCATATCATCTCAATCCAGGAACTAATCATAGGGACCTCATATCATTTATATATCTAGGTGATCTAATCACAAATGATAAGAGTGTAATCTCCTTGTCACATAGTTAATTTGTACAACAACACCATGATCTGTACAAATAGTGACGCTATGGGGCATAACTGTCCAACAATCTCCCACTTGGCCTATAGCCAATCACTCGAGTGTCTTACACCCGAACTATGTACGGTTCGCTCAAACTGCTGAGGAAAGGCTTTCGTCAGCGGATTTGTATGATTATCGTCTGATGCAATTTATTCGATCATCACATTGCCACGATGTATGATCCGAACGAATCAGATGAATAGTCAAAGTATATATCTGGATCGTTGATGAGACCATTAATTCTTTAGTCTGCGCTGTAGCTTAGTTGCTAACAGAACTATATCTAATCTAATTAGATTTGTTAATGACCCAGATGGCTTTAATTGCTGCCTCAGCTGCAGTAATAACCCGCATTTGTTGTTTATTCGGTAATAATATCTTGCTTGGAAGATTTCCAGCTTACTGTTCCATTATTCAAACTGTATTGTATCGTTGTTTTTATCGGTTAGGAAACTTACAGCAGTGATCCCAATCACTTCAAGTTCTCCTTCTCCATAGTTTAAGACATCATCCTTAGTTCTCTAAGATACTAACGGATGTTCTTAATATCAATCCAGTGACTATCACTTGGATTGACCTGTTTGTGACTCCATATAATCAAAGCGTATGAGACACCAGGTCACGTGCATTTTTCAATGTACGAGTTCTCGGAGAGTGTTAACAACTTTAAATCTATCCCAGTAGATCTTTATTCCTAGAATAAAGGTTGTTTCTCCCAATAATTCTACGGAGAATTTTCATGAAAGCCAAGCTTTCACCGATTGTAATATGGGAATATCATTTTAAAGAAATGACATATCATCATTATTTAGGACAGTCACTTTCAGTGCGCTCCCACTAACCTCCTTATATACACAAGAATCATTTCTCGTTTTGAATTAAATCATAAACCATTATGATTACATCAAAACGATAATTCCAAGAACCTAATGTTTGCTTCAATCCAAACATGGATCGAATAACCTGCAAACCTTGTTTACTAGTTTTGGTACGACAAAACCGTCAGGATGTTATAAACATCCTCCAAAAAGGTTTCTGTATAAGGAAAGCGATTTTGACGTTCAGCTGCCAAATTTCATGAATGAAACATGCAGCATCAGCAAGCATTATCCAGATGGATTTATCCATGGCAATAGGTAAAAGGTTTCGTTGTAATCGACACAATGTTGATAACAATACCTTTTCGCTACAAGCCTAGCTTAGTGCGTTGGTATGTTGCCATCCATGTATGTCTTCCTTGAAGACTTATATACTACCAATAGGCACAATGCCTTCTGGTACATCAACTAGTCTCTAAACATAGTTGGTATACATGGAATCCATTTCGGACTTCATGGAACTTTGCCATATATGGGGAGTCGATACCTTGTATCACTTCCTCATATGTAGTCAGTCTGTCTTCCTCAATAAGATTGACATCTTTATGAGGTGAGATCAGAAACCCATACCTCCTAGGTTATTTTCTGACTCTCCTCGACTAATGCGGTTCTTGTGTATTGGAAGATTGTGGTACAGTTTCATCCTTGATGAACTGTTTGTGTTTCATCATTAAGGACTAGGTGCCTTTGAACAGTATTACTACTACATCCGATTTTCATCGAGTTTTACTATCCTCCCACTTACCACTGCATATCGGTATTCTCTTAGGAAAACCGCATGGCGAGCAACAATTACATTGTTCTCTTGTGAGTTGTATAAGTACTATACTTTGTTTCCTTAGGATAACCTACAATTTAGGCACTTATCCGATTTGGGTTCTAGTTTGGTATCATCCAAACATATGCCCAGCATCCCAAATATTCAAGAGTGAGAAAACCCAGTTTCTTTCCTGTTCATATCTAATATGAATCCGTCTAACAGATTTTCATGGAACCTTATTCAAAATAAATTATTGCACTGTTAATGCTTATTCCTTTGAAGGAAAATGGTAGCTCAGAGCGACTCATGATTAACCTTATCATGTCTAACAAAATTCGGTTTCTCTGTTTGGAAACACCGTCGAATTGACGTGTTCCAGGAGGAGTCCTTATTGAAAGAATACTATATTCTTTCAAGTATTTGAGAAACTTACTGCTTAAGTATTTTCATCATGGTCAAACCGTGATGGTTTTAATACTTTAGCCGATATGTTTGTCTACTTCGTGTCGAAACTCTAAAAGTTTCCGATTTATGTTTCATAAGAGACACATAACCATAACGCGATGCCACATTCGTAAAGGTCACGAAATACTCATATCCACCTCTAGCCTAGCTAGATATGGGCCCACTTACGTCACTATGAATGAGGGCTAACAGATAGATGGCACTTACACTTTTACCAAGTAAAAGGTATTTTAGGTACTTTACCTAATAAACTAGATTCGTAGACATCATTTGAATGGAATCAAATCCGTCCTAGTATCCACTTTCAAAAGTGTGGATATACGAGTCTTGTTTAATGTGTCCCAGACAACACTGCCACAAATAAGTCTATCTGATCAAATCAGTTTGAGCTATTTGTTCGTCATATTATATGTTTGAGGTTTATTTATATTCAAATATAAATATTGTTACTCGCATCTAATTGTTTTTATCTCAATATCATCTTTATAAAATAAAACACTTTAGTGTTCTAGAATATAAAGGTATACCCGCAACGGGTTAAACCCTGATATGGAGATAATGTTTCTAGTCAAACTAGTTACATTATAACAATTTCCTAATTTAAGTACTCACCCGAAGGGTTCCTAACTTAGGTATCTATGGTAAAAACAATCGACTTTCGTCCCGTTTCCGATTCGCAGATTAAATCTCAATGAAGTCAGTATCCTGCTCATAGCAAATTCTGCACATCAATGCATATTTATGTATCACACTTAGTATTTAAAATCCAATTTTAATAATAGTAGTGAACATATTTATGACAAATATATTTGAAGTCAAAGCCTTGCTCGTCTTCAATTCCTTCATGTCTGCTTTGTCCATACGGCAGTCACGCTTCAGTGATCCCATTTGCAACAGTTTAAAGACATCTGGGATGTTCCTTTGTTTTCCTAGAAGACAGTAATGATTTTGCCTTTGCCCTTTTCTATATCCCAGAAGCCTTGGCCAAGCCTTGGGTTTCTAGAATATCAAAGTAAGGTGCGTCTTGCGCTTCTTGCCTTATTGCAAACTTTGGCTTTGGCTCCTTGAGCATAGCCATTAACTCTCCAAGAGTTTACTATTGCAATTAATGCTTCTAAGATCTAATTATAGACCTATGAAGATCCTTCAATTTCTTCATCATACTTAAGGATCTAATCCTAGTTCTGATTAGGAATTAAGGAGTCTTTATGGCAAGCATAATGGATTAAACATTAAGGTTATCATCACATGAATCTTCCAAAGATCATGCTCTAGTATTTGCTTAACTCCAGGCTTAGGCCTAAGATGTTATTTTATCAAATAAAGTAACTTCTTAGTTTCAGGACTATCGTGAAATTTATTCCCAATTTGAAAATTAAAGTCGTCTAACACATTTTCCCTAGGATAAATGTTTTAAACACTAATCTTTCAATTAATCTTGATTCTAATAGTCCACTATTAATCAATGATTTCAGGTACAATCTAATGTAATGATTACTATAGTCTAACTATATAACTTATTACAATTTTATTGTTAAAATAAATATATTAAAGATTACTATAATCCAATTAATATAATCATTATAAATGATCGGTAAAATTCAAATATATTGATTACTATAATCCATTATATAATCTACTATAAATGAAGGGGTTGAATACAGTCCAACTGTTTAATTAAAACAACAATAAATATTAGTCCAACTAATAAATAATTTATTGACGAATGATATTTGATTGAGCGGTATGGCAAGTAACTAAACGAATATTGCAAATCTAATACTTGCCTCCCACTATTTTTCTGCGAGCCTCTAACCCTCTGTCGAGTACTCGGGAAACCATGTTCCTAGTGGGCTAGGATCCCGTTAATAACACACAATCTTGACTTTGGCCAACAAATTGTATGATACTTAACTAGGTAGATCTCTAGGATCAATTGGATCTCATCCAATTCCTAGATACAGTAGGTGGACATCCAAGTCCAAAACATATATCTTATTTATGCCATATATCAAATATATTACCTAACCTTTTTCCTGAATCAACTAAGCCTTGGCTTTGGCACAACAAACTTAATGATCCCAGTTAAGCGGAAACCATTGACATGGAAAGCTTCGTAATCAATATCGATGGACAAGAAGTGATCTTGACTTTGGCCAAAAAAATCAAGCCTTGACAAGACACCGATATGGAACAATACTCTCATGATTCAACACATCCGCAATTGACAAAGGTCTTGACTTTGGCCAACAGACCAATGCCAACTTTGTATCTTGAGTAAGAATCACTCAACGGAAGGAAAAAACGCTTATAATGTTTTGAGGGTTTTTCGCGTGCAAATTGGCAAACCAATTATTATCTTTGTTAAGGTCTCATCATCATACACCTTTAAACATGCATTCTAAATACATAATAAAGTGCTTATAAATAAATTAATTAATAATGATATACGGATGGATCGGTCACAAATTTTTCCTAGAAAAATCACTTCATTTCCTCTCCCCGGCTAGAACTATTCTAACTTCTACCCAATTACATAATACAATAAAGAAACCTCATTTACATTGAGGGGATTGGTGAGAAGAGAAATACAAAGAATAAGGAGATAAAAGGCTGGACACGCAGGTCCAATTTAAATAAATTCTAAATTTATTACAATTTCCAAAATTGCCCTCGCCCTTCTAATATATCCATCTGATATACTTATTCATACAACACATTCATGTATTCATAAAAATCATGTTATTCAATCAATATAATCCAATTAATTAATCCTTGAATTAATGACCATCCAATGTTCAAACAACGATTTGATTTGCACGAGTCCAACTCGTTTAAGAATAAATACTTAAAGTACGTATTCTTGAATTATATCGAACTACAGCTTTAAATCCAATTTATTTGTATTCAATACTAATTCCAAATTTAATTCCAAATTAAATATTTACACTTACTTATAAGCCTTAAAGACTTGGATTCCAAATCCAATCTTAATGGGTTCCAAAGGCCCAATAACATCCAATGTCATTTCAATTAAAGTCCAATGGGCTTTTAATTGATTCTTAAGGCATGTGCTTTGGCCATAATGGATCAAACCCAAAATGCCAAGGCCCAATAGGAATCACCCTATTTCCAACAAATCAATTTAGGCCCATTAGGCCCAATTAAATTCTTTAAAGGGCCAAGTGATGTATTTGGACTTTATGGAATTGGTTTTGGGCCCAATTGGATCCAATCCAAAAGTCTAAAACCAAACTTGGTCAAAACATGCCATTAAGCCCAAAGACACACTTTTAGCCCAATTAAATTATAAAGGCTTATTAACATAATTATAATATTCCAATATCACAATTATTTTAATTAAAGTGTATTAGCCATGATTAATTAATTAAACTCAATATTTCCAAAATACCAATTAACTTAATTAATCATGCTTAATCCATCAACTTATGCTCAACACAAATTGAAGCCAAAACACATCATTTCATGCTCATACAAATTGAATCCAAAACACATCAATTCATGCTCAACATGCTCTTTGATTTACATAAACATTTAATTTGACTCTAATCTAATCAAACCAACAATCAACATTTATCATCATTTATTTAACACATCCAATGGTGTTAAAATTGAAAAATCAAAGTGCAGTCCACTGTGTAACTTTCGGCCATACTAAGGAAATTTAAATTTTTTGATCCATCAAATTTCTCAAATCTAATCATGCACAAATCTAATTAACATAATCTAAGCATGCTCAAATCATCAATTTGAAGAATCATGTTCAAAACATAAAAGCACCAAATTTTAGTCCCATGAACCCTAAAATTTTCATGCTTAAAATTGGCTCTTGATACCATTGTTAGTGTTCCTAGAATTGCCAAGGATCTAATAAGCAAGAAAAGGTGTTCATAAATCCATTATAAGTTGCGGAATTACTTACATTGAATGGATTTGAGCTTTTAAAATTTTGAGAGAAGAAGATCTCCAAGATCTTTCCTTTGTTGATTCCAAGCTTTGAGTTGGTTTCCAAGATCCTTCCTTTGATGATTCCAAGCTTTGAGTTGTTTGAATGAAGATCTCCAAGATCCTTCTTTGATGATTCCAAGCTTTGAGTTGGTTCCCCTATCACCTTAGTTGATTCCATGAATGCTAGCTTTGTTGATTTTGCAACAAAATCAAAGAGAAGAGAGAAGGAAGCTCACGCCCATTAGCAAGGATAAATTAGGGTTTCATTTTTTCAAGTGTTGTATTACACAAGTGAAGAGAGAGAGAAGGCTTTTGGTAAAATCCCTTTTACCCTTTTCACCTAAACTAGGTGGTTGGGTAAATGGTTTTACCAAAACCATTACAAGGTGGTTGGATGGTTGGTGGCTTGGCATAAATGCCAACTACCCTCCCAACTACCACATGTGAAGTGGGCCCCACATTTGAATTCAAAATTCAAATGGATTCTATGAATGTTTGCCGCGGCTCGGATTCGTTTAATCCGATTAAACGAATTTTCGTCGCTAAATAATTAGATCTAATTTAATTAAATGACGACGCCTCGTAAATATATTACGAATGCCATTTACGAATTAATTCTAAATTAATTCGTTCGCTCGTATTAAAGTCCAACTTTAATTTCGTAATGAAATCCAATTCATATTAATATATCCGATATATTAATTTTAGCCCATACGAATAAATTAAATAGAAAAATCAAATTTAACTATAAATTTATTCTACCGATTAATTCCAAATTAATCGCGTTCTCTCTCTTCCGAACACTTTTAATCCCAGATTAAATAATACCTCAATTAATCCCAGATTAATTTTCTCCATCTTAATTAATCCCAGATTAATTCTCTCTCTTAATTAATCCCAGATTAATTCTAATTCGAGTCAACTGTCATCGTGAATCTTTGGGAAGTGACCCAATAGATCCCTGGATATGTTGGCAGTAATACGGTCATCGAATTATCCGAATACGTGCGTACCTCGTACCACGTGCATACCGATTTACAAGACATGGTTGGCTTCTAGCAAAGCACCGTTCCTACCCAATTCTCCATAAATATTCTTACTGGAATATATAATCTATGTCAGGCGTAGTATACGTAGTATTGCGTATGTCGATCCAGTATCTGATGTCACGTGCTAGGCTTGGGGCTGGAATTATGTCTGCCCCGTACGAAGCACATGTCGGATGTTTGGTAACTAGTCTCTATAATCGGATATACATGACCTAGTCATAATATCCCGATGACTACAGTACTTAAGAGCACTAGTACCGTATCCTACGTGACATCATCTCCACTATGACTGGAGTGATACTTCCGTCTTGACATCACACCCAATACACTACGATTCTCAATATACCCAGCAGAGGCGTACACAGAACTGGTTAAAGCCCTGGACGACCAAAACCAAAGCATATTGATTGTCGCAAGTATTAGCGATGCAAGTCTCAGGTTAAGACCAAATACACCTACCCTGATATCGGACTTCCATAGACACATAGTCATACTACCAATGGAATTTCGAGGGGTCTATCCAGAGCGAAGCTGTTTCCGCACCATCGGTAAACACAACCTCCTATCACACTTCCATAAGTATCCAATACTTAAATATATGAGAACTATGCCGTTGTGCTCCCACAACGCCACAAGTGCAATACTAGTCTATTCCGCATTATCGATGTCCAGTCTCGATAATACTACGACTAGGGATATTTAATGATTAATCCTTCGTGGACTGATACTGTCTCATATCATCTCAATCCAGGAACTAATCATAGGGACCTCCTATCATTTATACATCTAGGTGATCTAATCACAATGATAAGAGTGCAATCTCCTTGTCACGTAGTTAATTTGTACAAAAACAACACCATGATCTGTACAAATAGTGACGCTATGGTCATAACTGTCCAACAAGCATGGATCACACTACCGACTCTAGTTCAGTGGCTTGGGGGACGGCGATACCTAACACCCCCACCACCAGTTAGGCGTAGGAGGGACAGCAATACGTAACTCTCTCAATATTAAGGTTTTCAGATACAGACCAGTTTCCAGATACCAGAATTTCGAAACAAAGTTTTCAGATATTGATTTTCAGAAAATAGTTATCAGAAATCCGATTTTAGAAATGGTTTTTAGAAAGTAGATTTCATAAAGATAAATTTATAATAGAGATTTCAAGTGAAGTTTTCAGAGAATAGTTTTCATATAAAGATATTTCCGTAATTTTTGGTTTTATAACCAAATGCTTTTAAAATATTTTTTCAGTTTTTTCGTCCACTCACTTAGATCGTATAGCGATCTAACTTCATCTCTAGTTTTCTCTTTTTACAGGTATTCTTGGAGGACGAGCTCGGAAGGATGGATATTGATGAAGTCATTAGGGTATGGAGTCCACCAGTTCAAGTTAGAGTCAATGAGTGTCCAGTCAGTGTTAAGTAGAAGTCATGTATTAGTATTTGGGTGTTGTGTAGTCATTACAAAACAAGTGTTTGTAAGTATACAGTTATTAATAATAAATTTGTTTTCCATGTCATCAAGTTTGGACATTGGTTCCCTAAATAAGAATTTGATTTGGGGAAAAGAGAAATAGCGTAGTTTATTTTTAGAAGGACAGAGGCTCAGAGGAATAGTATGGCCTATTACCTGTCGGTGGCATCGTCTAGATCGGGAATGTTATAACAAAGCACACACCGAAATAATGCATCTTCTTATGATCCATGGTATTCCTAGTGATATTCGTTGATTAATTGAAGCAAGGGTTCACTTGGCAGGTGAATCATCTGACACATTCATTTCTTACATGCCTGGTTTAGGGAAAAGCACATATGCTAAGAAACGAAGAGCTAAACAATTAAATTTTGTTATAAATATGAACAGTGGACGTGCAATACTCGTTTTCATTCTTTAGGAATTGTGTCGGACAATCGTGAAGATAAAATTCAATTCATTAGAGATGGCTTGAGTAAGGAGTCTTTAGATGATATATCATTGACTCTTGAGACGCATCCTAGTGGACATATTCATCGAGTAATTCGTAATTTGCATACACAATGTCAAAAGGAAGACAACAATATAGTCTCGGGAATCTGACTGTAAAAGACTCTGTTTGATAATTTATAAGAAAATTGGATGGGAAACACATCTCTGACCTTTAGAGGGCGTTCAAGCCGTTACTGCACGTAAAACCAAAGGAAGTGTGAGCCACAATCACAACCACCAGTCAATATTTTTTTTAATTTTCTTTTTTGATTTCCTTCACTTTAAATTATAGTTTTGATTTACTTTAATTTACTGTTTTGATTTTTTTTACTTTAATTTTACCGATATTATCTTACATTTTTGACTTTCACGGTCTATTTTATTATTCATCTGAAAATTATCATTTTGCAGGTACTAGTGCTTTTATTAGTCACCCTTTTTCGAGATCCACAAATACAGCTCGTCATTTCTCTCTTTGACACATCCAAATAAGAGAGAATAAAATGGAGAAAACTTCAAAACTATGAGTCACTATATCTGTTTATTTTATGGAACTAACTCAGGAACTAAACTAGAATTTTTTTTAGGTTGCAAAAGAATTAGGTAGAGCTATGGCAGAAAGAAAATGCACTTAGTATATGGCAGTGGAAATCTTGGATTGATGGGATGTGTTTCAAAGGTCGTGCAACAAGGTCGCAGTCAAGTTTTGGGGATCGTTCTAAAAACTTTGGCAGAAGAAAACCTCATCAAAAAATCAAATGGAGAAGAATACATTGTCTCATGTATGTCTGAAAGACTTACTAAAATGATTAATCATGCTGACGCTTTTATTGCTTTACCAGGTGGGCTAGGGACGTTGGAAGAAATATTCACAGTTGCGTTATTGGTGAACTTGAAAAATCATCGAAACCCATTGGAGATTTTATTTTAGTATTATTTGAAGACGCCAAAAGACTCGGTTTCATCTCGAAACCAGTAAAAGATATCGTCCTAACTGCAAGAAAGGCTGATGAATTAATTGATCAAATTTTAGCTTATGAACCAAAAATCGACCTCATTATTTCTAAGTTGAAATGATCTAATAACGATTGTGGCAACAATAGTAGAGTGGACTTGAATCTTAATCTGTAATTGTTTTTCTTTTAAATAGTCGTAAATTTCATTGTCAATTCCACACTAATCAGGTGATGTATTCTAAACTCTACTTCTTCTTATTCAGACATTAGGGACAATGTCTCAATTTGGTTGGGGGAGGGGATAGTTGACTAGATAGTTTTCATTTTTATGTTGCATTGTTATGTTTTTCTTTTAAAAAATATATATTTGTTTTTTTGTTGTTGTTTTATATAAAGAAAAAAAATTTATATTATTTTTACTTTGTTGTTATTTTGTGTGTAAAAAAAATAAATTATTTTGTGTTGATTTTCTTTTGTGCTTTTTCAAAAAAAAAAAAACTACACAGAAACCAACAACAAATTTTTGACTAAGCAAGTGCAATTGTTGTTCAGAGATGGCAGTGTAAGGAGTTTTCGCTCCTGAGACACATCACAATGTTTCGTAATAAGTTATTTTATTTCTTTATTTTTGAATCATTTAAATTTATAAATTCTCCATAATATTGATTAAATATGATCTTCACATGCTCATTTGACATGTATGATCAACATATACGGTAACATATGATCTTGGGTTGTAAGTGAAAATTTTTTAATATTCAGTTCTCTAGTTTTTTGGTGGTAGCACCTAAAGACAGTGGAATTTGTGTTTTTATTAAAAAACTAACCACGTTTTTACTTAGTAACCGAACATCTTGCATCAGCAAGCAGTGATTGTACGCGTAGAATGGTAGAGATTGAGTTAGTTAAAAAATGATAATTATAATAATCAAGGTTTTACTTGGTAATCGGACATCTTGCATCCACAAGCAGTGATTTTTCCCGTAAAATGGTAGAGCTTGAGTTATTTTATTAGAAAAATATGTGTGAATAAGTTCGATTTCGTAGGTTGTCTAACTCGAGCAATTAGGTCTGTAGGGGTGTTTTAATACTTAGTGCCCAAAAGCTAACTGGTATGGGAGTCACTGACCCAAAGCTCGTTACAATGGTTAAAGTGATAGCTAAAGGAAATCAGACAGTTCTTCTTTTAATATCTGAAATCTGAGTAATTAAGTCTGTAGGGGTGTCTTAACACCTAGTTCCCTAAAGCCAATTGGTTTGGGAGTCACTGACCCAAAGCTCGTTACAAGGGTTAAAGATTTATTAAAAAAATATTTTTGTATATAAATAAACTTCCATTGCCAAAAGGTGTGAATTCTGATATAACTTTAGGAGAAAAATATTACTCTCTTGTCACCAAGACCTATGAATATTGTGGGCACAATGAATTGATTGATACTTTCTCTTATGGGTGTATGGAAGAATGGTAAAAAGTACAGGAAAATTTTCTTATTTGATAATTTAGAAAGAAATGAAATGATTACTAACTTGGATAAGAACTTATCACAGAGTTGGGATTGTAAGTGTTCCTAGAACATGCCAAGATCGTCTAAGAGTGATTTGTGTATGAATAAAATCAAAAGAGTTGCAGAAATACTCATATTGATCGGATGAGTTTCAAAACTTTTTATGCATTTCGGTAGAAGCTCCAAGCCTTCTTGAGTGTTTCCAATACTTGAGTGAGTTTCCCTATCACCTTGATTCACTCCTTGATGTGCTAGCAAGAACAAATGAAAGAAAAAATTGCTCTCCAAGAGAGACAATGGTGTTGGGCCAAGGCAAGAAAGAGAGAAGAAATGTGAATAGTTCTTGTTTTCCAAAAACAATTAACCTTTTATATTTAGTTGGTGTGTTGGAATAAATCTAATTTATTTAATTCAACCACTTCCATTGTTGGGTTTTCTAGGTCAAACCAAGATCAATTAAGCATATGAAACATGTGAATACATCAAAGTAAGATGGCGGAAATACTCACTTTGATCGGCTTTGCGATGCGAAGAACACAAAATTTCTTCATAGATGATTCGACCAAGCCTCATTTTATGCTCCTTGTGTTGATCTTCAAGCTCCAAGCTTTAAGTGTTGATTCCATGCTTATAGATGGGTTTCCCTATCACCTTTGAATGACTCATTGGATGTGCTAGCACCATGAAAAACTTGCAACAAATCTTCCATTTGCTTCTTTTAACTCTCGGCCAATGAGAGAATTTGAGAGGAAATTGGCACAATGTCGAGTGAGGGAGAGAGGAGAAGAAGATGAAGTTGTGTGTTGTGTATTTTTTTTCCAAAAACAAATATCATTTACCAAATTCAAAATTTGGTACAAGACTTTAAAGTCTTCAACTACTCACATCAATCAAAAGTGTCAATATGTCAATCACCAAAAAGGTGAAAAGACTTCCATCACTTGAGTGACAAATGATGTGACGTGTGATGTGACTTGTGGGACACACTTGATTCAAAATGTGAGTGGTCCCACAAACACTCCCGGGCTCGGGTTTGCTAATTCTGAATTAACGAATTTTCCGTTACGACATAATTAAATCAAATTTAATTAAATAATTATGCCTAGCAAAATTACTATTCACGTCACTAGCGAATTAATTCTAAATTAACTTGTTTGCCCGAATTAAAATCTAATTTTAATTCTGCGTCGAAATCTAATTTCGTTTAATATATCGAATATATTATTTTACTGATTAATTCCAAATTAATCGTTTTCTCTCTTTAAATAGTATTTTATCCCAGATAAAATATCTCCGCAGTTAATCCTAGATTAATTTTCTCTCTCTTATAATTAATCCCAGATTAATTGTGTGCGAGTCATACGTCATCGGTGAATCTTCGGGAAGCGACCCATGAGATCCATGGATATGTTGGTAGTAAATCCGATCGTCGGACTATCCAAACACGTACGTACCTAGTACTACGTTTTTACCGATTTACAAGACATGGTTGGCTTCTAGCAAAGCACCGTGCCTACCCAATTCTCCAGAAATATTCTTAAAGGAATATGTAATCTGTATCAGGCGTAGTATATGTAGTATTGCGTATTACGATCCAGTATCGGATGTCACGTACTAGGCCTGAGGCTGGAATTGTGTCTTCCTCGTACGAAGCACATATCGGATCTCTGGTAACTAGTCTCTATAATCGGATAAACATGACCTAGTCATATTATCCCGATAGCTGCAGCATATAAGAGCACTAGTTCCGTATCCTACGTGACCATCATCTCCATATGACTGAAGTGATACTTCCATCTTGACATCACACCCAATACACTACGATTCTCAATATACCCAGAAGAGGTATATTGATTTTCGCAAGTATTAGCGATGCAAGTCTCAAGTTAAGGCCAAATACACCTACCCTGATTCGGACTCCCATAGACACATAGTCATACTACCAATGGAATTCTGAGGGGTCTATCCAGAGCGAAGCTGTTTCCGTACCATCGGTAAACACAACCTCCTATTACACTTGCATGAGTATCCAATACCCAAATATATGAGAACTATGCCTTTATGCTCTCATAACACGCACAAGTTCAATACTAGTCTATTACGGATTATCGATGTCCAATCTCGATAATACTATGACTAGGGATGTTTTAATGATTAAACCTTAGTGAATTAACAATGTCTCATATCTTATTAATCCGGAACTAATCATATGGACTTTTATCATTTATATATCCCGGTAATCCAATTACAAATGATAAAAGAGCAATTTCCTTTGTCACATAGTTAATTTGTACAACAACACAATGTTATGTACAAATAGTGATGCTATAGGTCATAATTGTCCAACAATCTCCCACTTGGCCTATAGCCAATCACTCAAGTGTTCTACACTTGAACTATGTATTGGTCGCTCAAACTTCTGCTGAGAAACTGCTTTCGTCAGTGGATTTGCAAAGTTATCATCTGATGCGATTTATTCGATCATCACATCGCCACGATGTATGATCTGAACGATTTAGATGAATAGTTGAAGTATATACTTGGTTCATTAATGAGACCATTAATTCTTTAGTTTGTGTTGTAGCCTAGCTCAGCTGCTAACAGAACTACTTCTAATCCAATTAGGATTATATAGATCCAAAGTGCTTCTATTGCTGCCTCAGCTGCAGCAATATTCCGCTTTTGTTGTTTATTCGGCAACTGTATCTTGCTTGGAAGATTTCCAGCTCACTGTTCCGCTATTCAAACTATATAGTACCTTTATAACGACCTATAGTCGTTTTTATCGGTTAGGAAACTTGCAACGGTGAACCCTGTCACTTCAAGTTCTCCTTCTCCATAGTATAAGAAAGCATCATTAGTTCTTCTAAGATACTTAAGGATGTTCTTAACATCGATCCAGTGACTATCACTTGGATTGGCCTGATTGTGACTCCATATGCTTAAAGCATATGAGACACCAGTTCATGTACATATATTTCAATGTACGAATTCTCGGAGAGTGCCAACAACTTTTAGATCTATCCCAGTAGATCTTTATGTTGGATAATATGACCCATAGCGTCACTATTTGTACAGATCACGGTGTTGTTGTACAAATTAACTATGTGACAAAGGAGATTGCACTCTTATCATTTGTGATTAGATCACCTAGATGTATAAATGATTAGAGGTCCCTATGATTTGTTCCTGGACCGAGAATGATATGAGACAGTATCAGTCCACAAAGGATTAATCATTAAATATCCCTAGCCGGAGTATTATCGAGATAGGACATCGATAATGCGGAATAGGCTAGTATTGCACTTGTGCGCGTTGTGAGGGCACGACGGCATAGTTCTCATATATTTAAGTATTGGATACTTATGCAAGTGCGATAGGAGGTTGTGTTTCACCGATGGTACGGGAAACAGCTTCGCTCTGGATAGACCCCTCGGAATCCCATTGGTATTATGACTATGTGTCTATGGGAGTCTGACATCAGGGTAGGTGTATTTGGTCTTAACCTGAGACTTGCACCGCTAATGCATACGACAATCAATATACTTTAGTTGAGGTCGTCTAGGACTCTAACCGGTTCTGTGTACGCCAACTGCTGGGTATATTGAGAATCGTAGAGTATTGGGTGTGATGTCAAGACGGAAGTATCACTTCAGTCATAGTGGAGATGATGTCACGCAGGATACGGTATTAGTGCTCTTAAGTGTTGCGCAACCATCGGGATATTATGACTAGGTCATGCATATCCGATTATAGAGACTAGTTACCAGACATCCGACATGTGCTTCGGACGGGGCAGACACTTATCCAGCCCCAGCCCTAGCACGTGACTATCCGATACTGGGCCGATATACACAATACTTGGTATACTACGCTTGATACAGATCTTAAATATTCTTAGGTGGATATGACCGGAGAATTGGGTAGACTTCGTGCTTTGCTAGAAGCCGATCGTGTCTCATAAATCGGTAGAACGTAGTACTTGGTACGTACGTGATTCGGATACTCCGACGACCGTATTTACTGCCGAATTATCCGGGGATCTCATGGGTCGCTTCCCAAAGATTCACCGATGACGTATGACTCGCACTTTTATTAATCTGGGATTAATATGATGAGAGAGAAAATTAATTTGGGATTAATTACAGAGATATTTTATCTGGGATAAAATATCAATTTAAAGAGAGAGAATGATTAATTTGGAATTAATCAATTAATTAATATATTTGATATATTAAACGAAATTTTATTTCAACGCGGAATTAAAATTAGATTTTAATTCGGGCGAGCTAATTAATTTAGAATTAATTCGTTCCCCAAATTTCTACCTTGGCCGAATTTGATACATGATTTTAATGTCTTGGGATTTTTGATTTTTGACAATTGGATGTGTTGGAAATCATTTGGGATGATGATTTTATGTCGATTGCGGAATTAATTGGATTGAATTCGAATCGGATGTAAAATCCCCAAATTGCCAAGTATGTTATTTAGCATGAAATTGGGTCAAATGAATTTGAGCATGTAATTATGAAATTGGATGATTAAGTATGCTTGAATGTATTTTAATTGATGATTGGTTGGATCAATTTGATCAAATTTGGTTTGGAACAAATTTGCCCAAAATCTTATCTTGGCCGAGAGTTATGCCCCTTTGTGTTCTTGGTGAATTTTGATTTTTTGAAACATTGGATGTGTTGAAAATCATTAGGGTATATTGATTTAATGTCGAATTGGGTTTAATTGGATTGAAACAAATCGAACATGAAATTAACCCCATTGCCGAGAACAAAGTGAGCATGAATGGGTTTGATTTTAATCAAAATATGTTGGACATATGATGATGATAATGAGCATGATTAATTGTATGAATTGATGTTTTAGAAATGTTAATTTGGGTGATTAATCATGATATACACTTTAGGTAATTAAATTGCGAAATTGGATTTGTGTAATTTAATTAATTGGGCTAATTTTGGAAATTGAGCTTGAATTGTTGTTATTGGGCTTATTGGGCTTTGTTGTACAAAGTTTGTTTTAGGAAAAATTGGTTGGATCCAATTGGGCCCAAAACCGCATCCATAAAGCCCAAATGCAACATAATGGACCTTTGTAATTTAATTAGGCCTAATGGGCCAAAATTAATTTAAAGGCTTATGGGGTAAATCCCGGATTGGACTTTGGTTGCGGGTTTGACCCGAGTTGACCAAAAGTCCACGCCTTAAGAAATTAATTAAAAGCCCATTGGACTTTAATTAAGTTGACGTTGGACGTTAATCGGGCTTTGAGACCCGTAACAATTAAATTTGGAATTTAATTTGTAAAAGGTTTATTAATAAAGTGTGATATTTAATTTGAAATTAAATAGTGAATTAGAATTAAATACAAATTGAATTGGATTTAATTGTGTAGTTTAATTTAATTCTAGAATTTGTACTTTAAGTACTTATTCGCAAAAACGAGTTTGACTCGAACAAAATCAAATCGTTGTTTGAACATTGGATGATCACATAATTATCAGATTAATTAATTTGATTAGATTGATTGATAGCATGCTCTTGAGTGAATACATGGTTGTGATGCATGAATAATGTATATCGGATGGATATTAGATGGGTGGGGCAATTTTAGAAATTGTTGTAATAAATTTGATTTATTAATTGGACCTGCATGTCCAGCCTTCTCACCTCCTATTCTTTGTATTCTCTTCTCACCTATTCCCCTCAATGTAAATGAGGTTTCTTTAGAAGTGTAGTGTAAGGGTAGAAGAAAATATTGTGCTAGCGGGAGAGAGAAAGTGAGAGATTTGATCTAGGATCAATGTGTAAAATATCCATCCCCATATCATTATTATTTTATCATATGCGCTTTATTATGTGTTTAGAATGCATGTTTAAGGGTGTATGATGATGAGACCTTAACAAAGATAATAAATTGGTTGCCAATTTGTACATGAAAAACCCTCATCAAATATCATGCGTTTTTCCTTCCATTGAGTGATTCTCACTCAAGATCCGAGACGGCATTGGGTTGTTGGCCAAAGTCAAGCCCTTTGTCTGTCGAATATGTGTTTGAATCACGAAGGCTTTGTTACATGTCAGTGTCTTGTCCAATTTGTGGTTTGTTGGCCAAAGTCAAGACCACTTCTTGTCCATCGACATTGATTACGAAGCTTTCCATGGTCAATGGGTCGCGCTTGACTGTGATCATTAGGTTTGTTGTGCCAAAGCCAAGGCCTAGTTGATTCAGAGGAAAAAGGTTAGGTAATACATTGGATGTATTGGCATATATAAGATATATGTTTCGGACTTGGATGTCCCCCTACCGGATCTAGGAATTGGATTGGATCCAATCGATCTTAGAGATCTACCTAGTTAATTATCATACAATTGTTGGCCAAAGTCAAGATTGTGTGATATTTAACGGGATCCTAGCCCACTAGGAAACACGGTTTCCCGAGTACTCGACAGAGGGTTGGAGGCTCGCCGAAAAATAGTGGGAGGCAAGAATTGAATTTGCAATACTCGTTCAATTACTCGCCATACGCGCTCATTTAAATTATTTCATCATTAGATTAAATGTTAGTTGGACTAATATTTAAATTGTTGTTTTATTTAACAGTTGGACTGTATTATAGTTGATTATATATAATTGGATTATATTAATCAATATATTTGAATTAATTAATTTCAGTTTACAGTTGATTTTATAATTGGATTATAGTAATCAATGTAATTGAGGTTAATTAATTTAGATTATATTTGATTATATAGTTGGACTATTATAATCATTATAATAAATAGTACCACAAATCGTTGATTAAATAGTTGGACTATTAGAATCAAGATATAAATGAAAGATTAGTGTTTAAGACATAATCCTGGGTGAAAATGTATTTAAACGACTTTAATTTTCAAATTGTGAATAAATTTTCAGGATGGTCCTGGAAACTAATTAGTTATTTTATTTGATAAAATAATATTATGCCTAAGTCCGGAATTAAGCAAATAAGTGGAACATGATATTTGGAATATTCATGTAATGATAACTTTAGTGCTTAATCCATAATACTTGTCATATAGACTCCTTAATTTCTTTATCAGAACTAAGGATTAGATTCTTAAAGTATGATATTGAAATTGAAGGATATTCAAAGATTAGATCTTAGAAGTACTTTTAAAATTTGCAATTAGGCAAGTAGTGCAAGGCACACCTTACTTCAATATTCTGGAAACCCGAGGCTTGGTCAAAGGCAACTGGAATATTGAAAATGACAAAGGCAAAATCATTATAGTCTTCTTGGAAGATAAATGACATATCCCAAAATGTCTGCACAATTGTGGCAAACGGAATCACGAAGCGTGACTGTCGTTTGGACAAAGCAGACATGAAGGAATTGAAGACGAGCAAGGCTCTGACTTCAAATATGTTTGTCAAAATTATGTTCATTACTAGTATTAAAATTGGATTTTTAGATACTTAATATGGTACATAATAAATATATATATTGATGTTCAGAATCTGCTATGAGCAGGATTAGAGAACTGTTATAATGTAACTGGTTTGACTAGATACATTATCTCTTTATCAGTGTTTAACCCACTACGGGTGAACCTTTATATTATAGAACACTAAAGTGTTTTATTATATAAGGATGATATTCAGATAAACACATTAGATGTGAATAACAGAATTTATATTTTGAATATAAATAAATCTCAAATATATATAATGACAAACAAATAGCTCAAAGTGATTTGATCAGAAGAAACTAATTATGGCATTGTTGTCTGGGACACAATCGAACAAGACTCGTATATCCACACTTTCGAGGAGTAGGTACTCGGACTGTTTTGATTCCAATCAAATAAAGTCTACGAATCTAGTTTATTGGGCAATGTGCCTAAAACACTATTTACTTGGTAAAAGTGTAAAATGCCATCGATCTATTAGCCCTAGTTCATAATGAAGCAAGTGGGCCCATGTCTAGCTAGGCTAGATATGGATATGAATATTTCCTGACCTATACGGATGTGGCATCGCGTAATGGTTGTGTTTCTTTTGAAGAACACAAATCGGAAACTTTTAGAGTTTCGACACGAAATAGACAAATAGATCGACTATAGTATTATACCGTCACGGTAAGACCGTAATGGAAAATACTTAAGCAATAAGTTTCTTATATACTTGAAAGAGTATAGTATTCTTTCAAATGAGGACTCCTCCCGGAACACGTCAAAGTGACGGTGTGTCCGAACGGATTAACCGAATCATGTTAGACATGATAAGGCTAATCATGAGTCGCTCTGAGCTACCATTTCCTTCAACGGATAAGTTTTAACAGTGCAATAACTTATTCAGAATAAGGTTCCATAATAATTTGTTTGACAGATTACATATTAGATATGAACGGGAAAGAAACCGAGTTTCTCATTCCTGACCATTTGGGATGCTAGGCATATGTTTGGATGATACCAAACTAGAACCCAAATTGGATAAGTGTCAATTATAGGCTATCCTAGGGATACCATAAGTATTGTATTTATACATCTCACCAGAGAACAATTAGATTGTTGCTCACCATGCAGTTTTCCTGAGAGGAATACAGACATGCAGTGGTAAGTGGGAGGATAGTAAAACTCGATGAAAATCGGAGTAATACTATTCAAGGCACCTATTCCTAATGGAACATAAATAGTTCATCAAGGATGAAACTATTCCATTAATCTTCGAATACACAAGAACCACGTAGATCGGAGAGAGTCAGAAAACAACCTAGGGTATGGGTTTCTGATCTCACCTCATAAAGATGTTAATCTTTTAAGGTATACCAACTGATTACGTATGAGGTAGTGATACAAGGTATCGACTCCCTATTATGACAAAGTGTCATGAGTCCGAAATGGATTCCATGTATATCAACAAGTTTGGATACTAGTTGATGTACCATAAGACATTGTGCCTATTGGTACTTTATAAGTCTTCAAGGAAGACATACATGGAAGGCAACATACCAACGTACTAAGCTAGGCTTGTAAAGAAAAGGTAGAGTTACCAACATTGTGTTGATTCCGACGAAACCTTTTACCTGTTGCCATTGTAAATCCATTTGGATAATGCTTGCTAAAGCTGTGTATTTCATTTATGAAATATGACAGCTTAACGGAAAATCGCTTTCCTGAAAAGGAAACCTTTTGGAGGATGTTTATAACATCCTGTCGGTTTTGTCGTACCATAACGAGCAAACAAGGTTTGCAGGTTATTCGATCCATGTTTGGATTGAAGCAAGCATAGGTTCTAGGAATTATCGTTTTGATGTAATCATAATGAAGTATGATTTAATTCAAAACGAAATGATTCTTGTGTATATAAAAGGGTTAGTGGGAGTGCACTGACATGAATGTCATGTAAGATAATGATAATATGTCATTTCTTGGAAATGATATTCCCATAAAATAATCGGTGAAAGCTTGGATTTCCTGATAACGACTATAAGTCGTAACAAAAGTACTATACAATAGTATAACGGTACAGTGAGCTGGAAATCTTCCAAGCAAGATATTGTTGTCGAATAAACAACAAATGCGGATTATTGCTGCAGCTGAGGCAGCAATAGAAGCCATTTGGATCGATAATAAATCTAATTAGATTAGATATAGTTCTGTTAGCGGCTGAGCTAGGCGTCAGCACAGGCTAAAGAATTAATGGTCTCATCGACGATCCAGATATATACTTCGATATTCATCTGATTCGTTCGGATCATACATCATAGCGATGTGACGATCGTGTAAATCGCGTCAGACGATAATCATGCAAATCCGCTGACGAAAATCTTTTCTCAGTAATTTGAGCGAACCGTACATAGTTCGGGTGTTAGACACTTGAGTGACTGGCTATGTGCCAAGTGGGAGATTGTTGGAAAATATGACCCATAGCGTCACTATTTGTACAGATCACGATGTTGTTGTACAAATTAACTATGTGACAAAGGAGATTGCACTCTTATCATTTGTGATTAGATCACCTAAATGTGTAAATGATTAGAGGTCCCTATGATTTGTTCCTGGACCGAGAATGATATGAGACAGTATCAGTCCACGAAGGATTAATCATTAAATATCCCTAGCCGGAGTATTATCGAGATAGGACATCGATAATGCGGAATAGGATAGTATTGCACTTGTGCGCGTTGTGAGGGCACGACAGCATAGTTCTCATAATTTAAGTATTGGATACTTATGCAAGTGCGATAGGAGGTTGTGTTTCACCGATGGTACGGGAAACAGCTTCGCTCTGGATAGACCCCTCGGAATCCCATTGGTATTATGACTATGTGTCTATGGGAGTCCGACATCAGGGTAGGTGTATTTGGTCTTAACCTGAGACTTGCACCGCTAATGCTTACGACAATCAATATACTTTAGTTGAGGTCGTCTAGGACTCTAACCGGTTCTGTGTACGCCAACTGCTGGGTATATTGAGAATCGTAGAGTATTGGGTGTGATGTCAAGATGGAAGTATCACTTCAGTCATAGTGGAGATGATGTCACGCAGGATACGGTATTAGTGCTCTTAAGTGTTGCGCAACCATCGAGATATTATGACTAGTTCATGCATATCCGATTATAGAGACTAGTTACCAAACATCCGACATGTGTTTCGGACGGGGCAGACACTTATCCAGCCCCAGCCCTAGCACGTGACTATCCGATACTGGGCCGATATACACAATACTTGGTATACTACGCTTGATACAGATCTTAAATATTCTTAGATGGATATGACCGGAGAATTGGGTAGACTTCGTGCTTTGCTAGAAGCCGATCGTGTCTCATAAATCGGTAGAACATAGTACTTGGTACGTACGTGATTCGGATACTCCGACGACCGTATTTACTGCCGAATTATCGGGGATCTCATGGGTCGCTTCCCAAAGATTCACCGATGACGTATGACTTGCAGTTTTATTAATCTGGGATTAATATGATGAGAGAGAAAATTAATCTGGGATTAATTACAGAGATATTTTATCTGGGATAAAATATCAATTTAAAGAGAGAATGATTAATTTGGAATTAATCAATTAATTAATATATTTGATATATTAAACGAAATTGGATTTCGACGCGGAATTAAAATTAGATTTTAATTCGGGCGAGCGAATTAATTTAGAATTAATTCGTTAGCGACGTGAATAGTGATTTCGCTAGGCGTAATCATTTAATCACGACGCGACGGAAAATTCGTTAATTTGGAATTAGCGAAACCGAGCCCGAGAATATTTACGAGCGTATTCGTATTTTGAATTCGAGCGCGGCTCGTCAAATCAAGCGTCAAATCGCTAGTCGCATCTAGCGTCAAATCATGTCACTTTGAGTGATGTGACAATTGATTAGATTGATTGATTGAAGAGACTTGATGTGAGTGGTTGGAAAACAACTTTTTGAAAGTTGATAGAAATATAATCTATTTTATTTGGTTTGACTTTTGGTTGCCAAAAGTTTTGTATTTGCTTTTATTATTTGTAGAAAATATATATAAGCAAATTAAAACCAATTTTCCAACACACTTTTCATTTCTCTCTCTCACCATTTCTCTCCATTTCTCACGCCCTTAGAGGGCTGATTTCTTCTTCAAATTGGGCAGTGAACTGCCGAGCAAACCAAGAGGAAAAAGGGAAGCAAGTGTGATTTTGTGGCAAAATCGAGAGTGCTAGCACACTCTGGGATCAATGCGAAGGTGATAAGGGAAGTATACCCATGAGCCGGGAATCATTACGACGAAGCTTGGAGCTTGTTTTGATGATGAAAATGGCGCAAAACAGACCAACAATCTGCAGCAGTGGGCGCACATTGCAGTGAGGCAGTGAGCAGTTTTTGGGGTCTTCGTTGCTTCCGCGTCGCTCAACCGCTCGATGTAAGTATTCCGCACTTCCATCGTTGTATTCACTTATGATTCATGCTTGAGTTTTGATCTTGGGACCTTTAAAAACTCCAACACTTATTCATGGAAGTTTGCCATAATAGGGAGTCGATACCTTGTATCACTTCCTCATACGTAGTCGGTTCGTGTTCCTCAATAAGATTGACATCTTTACGAGGTGAGATCAAAAACCCATACCTCCCAGGTTGTTTTCTGACTCTCTCCGACTTACGCGGTTCTTGTGTATTCGAATATTGTGGTATAATTTCATCCCTGATGAACCGTTTGTGTTCCATTAAGGATCGGTGCCTTGAACGGTATTACTCTGATTTTCATCGAGTTTTACTTTCCTCCCACTTACCACTGCATATAGGTATTCCTCCTAAGAAAACTGCATGGAGAGCAACAATTAAATTGTTCTCTTGTGAGTTGTATAAGTACTATACTTTGGTTACCCTAGGATAACCTACAAATTGGCACTTATCCGATTTGGGTTTTAGAAACCCGGTTTTTTTCCTTTTCATATCTAATATGAAGTCTGTCAAACAAATTTTCATGGAACCTTATTCAAAATAAGTTTTGCACTGTTTAATGCATATTCCTAGAAGGAAAATGGTAGATCAGAACGACTCATGATTAACCTTATCATGTCCAACAAAATTCGGTTTCTCCGTTCGGACACGCCGCTTAATTGAGGTGTTTCGGGAGAAGTCCACTGTGAAAGAATACTATACTCTTTCAAATAATTGAGAAGCTTATTGCTTAAGTATTTCCATCACGGTCTAACTGTGATAGTCTTAATACTTTAGCCGATCTGTCTGTCTACTTCGTGTCGAAACTCTAAAAGTTTCTGACTTGTGTTTCATAAGATACACATAACCATAACGCAATGCCACATTCGTAAAGGTTACGAAGTGTTCATATCCACCTCTAGCCTAGCTAGATATGGGCCCACTTACGTCACTATGAACGAGGGCTAACAAATCGGTGGCACTTGCACTTTTACCAAGTAAAAGGTGTTTTAGGCACTTTGCCTATTAAACTAGATTCGTAGACATCAATTGATTATAATCAAATCTGTCCTAGTACCCATTCTTTGAAAGTTTTGATATATGAGTCTTGTTTAATGTGTCCTAGACAACAATGCCACAAATAAGTCTCTTCTGATTAATTCAGTTTGAGCTATTTGTTTGTCATGTTATACGTTTAAGATTCATTTATATTCAAAATATAAATACTATTATTCACATCGAATGTGTTTATCTCAATATCATCTTTATTAAATAAAACACTTTAGTGTTCTAGAATATAAAGGTATATCCGCAACGGATTAAACTTAGATATAGAGATAATGTTTCTAGTCAAACTAGATACATTTTAACAGTTTCCTAATTTAAGTACACACCCGAAGGGTAGTTCCTAAACTTAGGTTTCTACGGTTAAAACAGCGACTCTCGTCCCATTTCTGATTCATAGGTAAATCTCAACTGAAGTCAGTATCTTGCTCATCAGCAGATTCTGCACAACAGTATATATATTTATGTACCACATCTAGTAAAAATCCAATTTTGAATCCAGTAGTGAACATGTTTATGACAAACATACTTGAAGCCGGAGCCTTACCCCTCTTCACTTCCTTCATGTATGCCTTGTCAATACGGCAGTCACGCTTCCAGTGACCCCGTTTGCCACAGTTTAGGCAGACATTTTGGGATATGTCCTTTGTCTTCCTAGAAGACTGTGATAATTTTGCCTTTGCCCCTTTTAGAAGCTCTAGCTTTGCCTCCTATAGCATAGCCATCAACTCTCCAAGAGTTTACTCTTGGTTCACAATGAACCTGCCCCAGCTTTCGGGTAGAGACTATAAGATCAAATCTTTGGTAGTCTCGGCCACGTAGGTAATGCCCAACTAACCTAGATGATCAATGTCAGCAATCATCTGCGACACCTAGTGCTCGACAGATGTACCATCTGACATACGTGAGCGTAAGAGCTTCTTTTGTAATTTGTACTTCTAAGATCTAAGAATAGATCTATGAAGATCTTTAATTTCATCATCATGGTACAATGATCTAATCCTTAATTTTGACAACGAAATTAAAGTGTCATTGCATCTAGCATAAAGGATTGAGCACTAAAGTTATCATCACATGAATCTTCCAAAGATCATGTTCTACTATTTGCTCAACTCCGGGCTTAGGCCCGAGATGTAATTCTATCAAATAGAATAACTTCTCAGTTCCCAGGACTATCCTGAGGTTTTATTCCCAATCTGAAAATTAAAGTCGTTTAAAGACATTTTTACCCAGGTTTATGTTTTAAACGCTAATCTTTCATTTATCTTGATTGTTATAGTCCAATTATCCAATCAACGATTTCGAGTACTATTGAATTTAATGATTACTATAGTCTAACTATATAATCAACTATAATTTAATTGGTTAAATTCAAATATACTGATTACTATAATCTAATTATATAATCAACTATAAATTGAAGTAGTTTGAATACAGTCCAACTGTTTAATTAAAACAAAGATTAAATATTAATGACGAAAAATTGAAATGAGCGCGTATTTGGCAAGTATCTAAACGAAATATCAAAATTTAATACTTGCCTCCCACTATTTTTCGGTGAGCCTCTAACCTTCTATTGAGTACTCGGGAAACCTAGTTTCCTAGTGGGCTATGATCCCGTTAAATAACACACAACCTTGACTTTGGCCAACAAGCTGTATGATATTTAACTAGGTAGATCTCTAAGATCAATTGGATCTCATCCAATTCCTAGATCCAATAGGTGGACATCCAAGTCCGAAACATATATCTAATATATCTGATATATTCCCTAACCTTATTCCTCTGAATCAATTAAGCATTGGCTTTGGCACAACAAACTTAATGATTCCAGTTAAGCGGGACCCATTGACCATGGAAAGCTTCGTAATTGATGTCAATGGACAAGAAGTGATCTTGACTTTGGCCAACAAATGACAACTTGGACAAGACATGTGATATGGAACAAAGCCTTCATGATTCAAACACATCCGCGATGGACAAAGGTCTTGACTTTGGCCAACAAGCCAGTGCCAATCTTGGATCTTGAGAATGAATCATTCAATGGAAGGAAAAACGCTTTATATTTGTTGATGGTTTTTTGTGTAATTGGCAACCAATTAATTATCTTTGATTAGGTCTCATCATACACCATTAAACATGCATTCTAAAAGCATAATAAGGCGCAATAAATAAATTAATAATGATTTGCGGATGGATATTTAAAACAACTTGTTCCTAGAACAAATCTCTCAATTTCCTCTCTCCCGCTAGAACAAATCTTACTTCTACCCAATTACATAACACTTCTAAAGAAACCTCATTTACATTGAGGGGAATAGGTGAGAAGAGAAATACAAATAGTCAAGAGGTAATAGGCTGGACACGCAAGTCCAATTTAATAAATTCTAAATTTATTACAACAATTTCCAAAATTGCCCTCACCCATTTAATATCCATCAGATATACATTATTCATACATCACATCCATGTATTCACACAAAGCATGTTATCAATCAATCTAATCCAATTAATTAATCTGAAATTAATGACCATCTAATGTTCAAACAACGATTTGATTTGCGCGAGTCCAACTCGTTTTAAGAATAAGTACTCAAAGTACGAATTCTTGAATTATATCAAACTACAATATTAAATCCAATTTAATTCGTATTCAATACTAATTCTTTATTTAATTCCAAATTAAATAACTACACTTTATTAATGAGCCTTTGCGACTTAGATTCTAAATCTAATCTTAACGGGTCTCAAAGCCCAATTAACATCCAATGTCAATTTAATTAAAATCCAATGGGCTTTCAATTAATTTATAAGGCATGGACTTTGGCAACCAAAGCCCAATAAGGAATCACCATTTGCCAAAAATCAATTTAGGCCCATTAGGCCCAATTAAAATTTTAAAGGCCCATTTAATCATATTTGGACTTTATGGAAATGGTTTTAGGCCCAATTGGATCCAACCAATTAACCTAAACCAAACTTGGCCCAACCAAGCCCATTAAGCCCAAATACAACTTTATTAGCCCAATTCCAAATTTAGCCCAACTAATTAAATTCCAATATTCCAAATATCATAATTCAATTAACTAAAGTGCATTAGCCATAATTAATTAGTCAAATTAACATTTCCAAACTATCAATTTACATAATTAATCATGCTAATCATCATCAACACATGTCTAATATTATTGAATCAAAAAAAAATCATCTAATTTCCATGCTTACTAGCTCACGGCATTTTAGGGTTTATATACGTTCGATTCCAATTTCAATCCGATTGAATCTCAAATCAACATAACCATGTTTTTCAACTCATCCAATGATCAAAAAACAAAAATACCATGACTATATTAGGGCATATACTTTCGACCAAGCCAAAGAAAATGGGGAAAATTAATCCAATTCAATTTTCGTCAAATTGATCATTCATAACTCTAAGTTATCATCATTCAAGCATACTCAATCAATCAATTTTATCAAATCATGCTCAAATCCATTTTACCCAAATTTTACCCTAATTCAATTTCATGCTTAATAACCGCTCTGATACCATTATTGGGTTTTCTAGGTCAAACCAAGATCAATTAAGCATATGAAACATGTGAATACATCAAAGTAAGATGGCGGAAATACTCACTTTGATCGGCTTTGCGATGCGAAGAACACAAAATTTCTTCATGGATGATTCGACCAAGCCTCATTTTGTGCTCCTTGTGTTGATCTTCAAGCTTCAAGCTTTAAGTGTTGATTCCATGCTTATAGATGGGTTTCCCTATCACCTTTGAATGACTCATTGGATGTGCTAGTACCATGAAAAACTTGCAACAAATCTTCCATTTGCTTCTTTTAACTCTCGGCCCATGAGAGAATTTGAGAGGAAATTGGCACAATGCCGAGTGAGGGAGAGGGGAGAAGAAGATGAAGTTGTGTGTTGTGTGTTGTGTATTTGTTTTTCCAAAAACAAATACCATTTACCAAATTCGAAATTTGGTACAGGACATTAAAGTCTTCAACTACTCACATCAATCAAAAGTGTCAAGATGTCAATCACCAAAAAGGTGACAAGACTTCCATCACTTGAGTGACTAATGATGTGACGCGTGATATGACTTGTGGGCCCCACTTGATTCAAAATGCCAGTGGTCCCGCAAAAAATCCCGGGCTCAGGTTCGCTAATTCCGAATTAACGAATTTTCCGTTGCGACGTAATTAAATCAAATTTAATTAAATAATTATGCCTAGCAAAATTACTATTCATGTCGCTAGCGAATTAATTCTAAATTAACTCGTTCGCCCGAATTAAAATCTAAATTTAATTCCGCATCGAAATCTAATTTCGTTTAATATATCGAATATATTATTTTACTGATTAATTCCAAATTAATCGTTTTCTCTCTTTAAATAGTATTTTATCCTAGATAAAATATCTCCGCAATTAATCCTAGATTAATTTTCTCTCTCTCTTATAATTAATCCCAGATTAATTATGTGCGAGTCATACGTCATCGGTGAATATTCGGGAAGCAACCCATGAGATCCCTGGATATGTTGGCAGTAAATCTGATCGTCGGACTATCCGAACACGTACGTACCTAGTACTACATTTTTACCGATTTACAAGACATGGTTGGCTTCTAGCAAAGCACTGTGCCTACCCAATTCTCCAGAAATATTCTTAAAGGAATTTGTAATCTGTATCAGGTGCTGTATACGTAGTATTACGTATTGCGATCCAGTATCGGATGTCATGTGCTAGGCCTGGGGCTGGAATTGTGTCTGCCCCGTACGAAGCATATATCGGATCTCTGGTAACTAGTCTCTATAATTGGGATAAACATGACCTACTCATATTCTCCCGATAGCTGCAGCATATAAGAGCACCAGTTCCGTATCCTACGTGACCATCTTCTCCATTTGACTTAAGTGATACTTCCATCTTGACATCACACCCAATACACTACGATTCTCAATATACCCAGAAGAGGCGTACACAGAACCTGTTAAAGCCCTTGACGACCAAAACCAAAGTATATTGATTGTCGCAAGTATTAGCGATGCAAGTCTCAGGTTAAGACCAGATACACCTACCCTGATTCGGACTCCCATAGACACATAGTCATACTACCAATGGAATTCTGAGGGGTTTATCCTGAGTGAAGCTGTTTCCGTACCGTCGGTAAACATAACCTCTTATTACACTTGCATGAGTATCCAATACCCAAATATATGAGAACTATGTTGTTATGCTCTCATAACACGCACAAGTGCAATACTAGTCTATTACACATTATCGATGTCCAATCTCGATAATACAACGACTAGAGATATTTTAATGATTAAACCTTAGTGGATTAATATTGTCTCATATCTTATTAATCCGGAACTAATCATATGGACTTTTATCATTTATATATCCCGGTAATCCAATTACAAATGATAAAATAGCAATTTCCTTTGTCACATAGTTAATTTGTACAACAACATAATGTTATGTACAAATAGTCATGCTATGGGTCATAATTGTCCAACATCCATCACTTTTGCTTTGAGTTAGTATGTTGAGCAATTAATCCAATTAATAAGCTCAACCACTTGCATCACAAATAGTGACAAGTTGATGTAAGTTGGTGGGACCCACTTTAAATTCAAAATTCAAGTGGTTCACTCAAAACACGTCGGGCTCGGGTTCGCTTAATCTAATTAAACGAATTTTCCGTTGAGACATAATAAAATCCAATTTAATAAAATAATAGTGCCTCGCAAAATTATTACGAAAGTCGCTCGCGAATTAATTCCAAATTAATTCATTCGCTTGAATTAAAATCCAATTTTAATTCCGCGTTGAAATCTAATTTCAATTAATATATCTAATATATTATTTTAGCCCAATTAAATAAATTAAATAGAAAAATCTAATTTAACTATTAAATTTATTTTACCGATTAATTCCAAATTAACTGCGTTCTCTCCTCTCGACGCAATTAATCCCAGATTAATTCTTTCTCTTTTAATTAATCCCAGATTAATTTATTGCCGTAATTAATCCTAGATTTATTTTCTCTCTCATAATTAATCCCAGATTAATTCTTGTTCGAGTCAAATCTCATCGGTGAATCTTCGGGAAGCGACCCAAGAGATCCCTGGATATTTTGACAGTAAATACGGTCATCAGACTATCCGAATACGTGCATACCCGGTACGACATTCTCACTGATTTAAAAGACATGGTTGGCTTCTAGCAAAACATCGTGCCTATCCAATTCTCTAGAAATATTCTTTAAAGGAATACGTAATCTTTGTCAGGCATAGTATACGTAGTATTGCGTATTACGATCGAGTATCGAATGTCACATGCTAGGCCTGAGGCTGGAATTGTGTCTGCCCCGTACGAAGCATATATCGGATCACTAGCAACTAGTCTCTATAATCGGATAATCATGACCTTGTCATTTTATCCCGATAGCTGCAGCATACAAGAGTACCAGTTATGTATCCTGCATGATCATCATCTCCATATGACTAAAGTGATACTTCCATCTTGACATCACACCCAATACACTACGATTCTCAATATACCCAGAAGAGGCATACATAGAACCTGTTAAAGCCCCGGACGACCAAAACTAAAGTATACTGATTGTCGCAAGTATTAGCGATGCAAGTCTCAGGTTAAGTCCAAATACACCTACCCTGATTCGGATTCCCATAGACACATAGTCATACTACCAATGGGATTCTGAGGGGTCTATCCAGAGCGAAGCTGTTTCCGTACAATCGGTAAACAGAACCTCCTATTACACTTGAATGAGTATCCAATACCCAAATATATGAGAACTATGTTGTTATGCCTCCATAATGCACACAAGTGCAATACTAGTCTATTCCGCATTATCGATGTCCAGTCTCGATAATACTACGACTAGGGATATTTAATGATTAAACCTTAGTGGATTAATATTGTCTCATATCTTATTAATCTGATACTAATCATATGGACTTTTATCATTTATATTTCCCGGTAATCCAATTACAAATGATAAAAGAGCAATTTCCTTTGTCACATAGTTAATTTGTACAACAACACAATGTTCTGTACAAATAGTGATGCTATGGGTCATAATTGTCCAACAATCTCCCACTTGGCCTATAGCCAATCATTCAAGTGTCCTACACCTGAACTATGTACGGGTCGCTAAAACTTCTGCTGAGAAACAGCTTTCGTCAGCAGATTTGCAATGTTATCATTTGATACGTTTTATTCGATCATCACATCGCCACGATGTTTGATCTGACGAATCAGATGAAATAGTTGAAGTATATTCTTGGATCGTTGATGAGACCGCAGTTCCTTAGCCTGTGATGTAGCCCAGCTCAGCTGCTAACAGAACTATACCTAATCCCATTATGATTATATAGATCCAAAATGCTTCTTTTGCTGCCTCAGCTACAAGATTGTTCCGCTTTTGTTATTTATTCGGCAACAGTATCTTGCTTTGAAGATTTCCAGCTCACTGTTCTGTTATTCAAACTAAATATGTACCCTTATTGTGACTTAAAGTCATCTTTATCGGTTTGGAAACTTGTAGCGATGAACCTAGTTACCTCAAGTTTTCAATTCCCCATATTTTAAGAACGCATCCTTAGTTCGTCTAAGATACTTAAGGATGTTCTTAACATCAATCCAGTGACCATCACCTGGATTGGCCTGATTGTGACTCCATATGCTCAAAGCATATAAGACACTAGCTCAAGTACATAAAAAAACGTACGAACACTTAGAGAGTGTCAGCAGCTTTCTAGATCTATCCCAGTAGATCTTTATTCCTAAAATAAAGCATGCTTCTCCCAGGTATTCTATGGAGAATTTTAATGAAAGCCAAGCTTTCACCGATTACAGCATAGGAATGTTATTGCTAAGAATTAATACATCATCAACTTATAGGACATTCATTATCAGTGCGCTCCCACTAACCTTCTTATATACACAACAATCATATTCGTTTTGCTCATCAAAACGTTGGTTTTAAGAACACAATGCTTGCTTCAATCCATAAATAGATTGATTTAACTTGCAAACCTTGTTTCCATGTTATGGTACGACAAAACCGTCAGGATGTTGTAAACATCCTCCAAAAGGTTTCCGTTAAGGAAATCGGTTTTGACGTCCATGTGCCATATTTCATAAATGAAACATGCAGCATTAGCAAGCATGATCCAAATGGACTTAATCATGGCAACAGGTGAAAAAATTTCATCGTAGTCGACATTATGTCGTTGACGATACCCTTTCTGTACAAGCCTAGTTGTGTACATTTGTATGTTGCCATCCATGTATGTCTTCCTTGAAGACACATTTAGTACCAATATGCACAATGCCTTCTGGTACATCAACCAGTGTCCAAACTTAGTTGGTATACATGGAATCCATTTCGGACTTCATGGCACTTTACCATAAAATGAGTCGATACCTTGTATCACTTCTTCATAGTAGCCGGTTCGTCTTCCTCAATAAGATTGATATCTACATGAGGTGAGATCAGAAACCCATACCTCCTAGGTTGTTTTCTGACTCTCTCCGACCTACGCGGTTCTTGTGTATTTGAAGATTATTGGTACAGTTTCATCTCTGATGAACTGTTCGTGTTCCGTGAAGACTCGGTGTCTGGAATAGTATTACTCTGATTTTCATCGAGTTTTACTTTCCTCCCACTTACCACTGCATATAGGAATTCCTCTTAGGAAAGCCGCATGGAGAGAAACAATTACATTGTTCTCTTGTGAGTTGTATAAGTACTATACTTTGGTTTCCCTAGGAAAATCTATAAATAGGCACTTATCCGATATGGGTTCTAGTTTGGTATCATCCAAACATATGCCCAGCATTCCCAAATCTTCAGGAGTGAGAAACCCAGTTTCTTTCTTGTTTATATCTAATATGAAGTATGTCTAACAGATTTTCATGGAACCTTATTCAAAATAAGTATTGCATTGTTCAATGCCTATCCCTAGAAGGAAATTGGTAGCTCATAGCGACTCATCATTAACCTTACCATGTCCAACAAAGTTTGGTTACTTTATTCGGACACACTGTCAGGATGAGGTGTCCCGAGAAGAGTCTACTGTGAAAGAATACCATACTCTTTCAAGTAATATTGAAACTCATATGTTTAAGTATTTTACATTATGGTCCGATCGTAATGTTTTTAAAACTTTTATCGGTCTGTTTTCTTACTTCGTGTCGAAACTCTTTGAATTACTCAAAATTTTTTGAATTGTGTTTCATAAGATACACATAACCGTAACGCGATGCCACATCCGTAAAGGTTACGAAGTATTCATATCCACATCTAGCCTAGCTTGATATGGGCCCACTTACGTCACTATGAACGAGGGCTAACAGATCGGTGGCACTTGCACTTTTACCAAGTAAGAGGTGTTTTAGGCACTTTGCCTAATAAACTAGATTCATAGACATCATTTGAATTAGAATCAAATCCGCCTAGTATCAACTCTTCGAAAGTGTGGATATACGAGTCTTGTTAATGTGTCTCAGACAACAATGCCACTTTTAAGTCTCAATAGATTTATTCAGTTTGATCTTTTGTTTGTCATATTATATGTTTGAGATTCATTTATATTCTAAATATAAATACTGTTATTCACATCTAATGTGCTTATCTTCATATCATCTTTATAAAAAAAACACTTAGGGTTCTAGAATATAAAGGTATACCCGCAACGGGTTAAACTAGATACAGAGATAATGTTCCTAGTCAAACTAGATACATTATAACAGTCACCTTATTTAAGTACATGCCCAAATGGCAGTTCCAAAACTTAGGTTTCTACGGCCAAAACAGCGACTCTTGTCCCGTTTTCGACTCATAGGTCGATCTCATCCGAAGCCAGTCTCCTGCTAATCAGTAGATCCCTCACATCAGTACATATATTTATGTACCACATCCAGTATCTAAAATGCAATTTTAAAACCAGCAGTGGACATGTTTATAACAAACATACATAAAGTCGGACCCTTGTTCGTCTTCACTTCCTTCATTTCTACCTTGTCCATACGACAGTCACACTTCCAATGACCCCGTTTGCCACAGTTTAGGCAGATATATTGGGATATGTCATTTGTCTTCCCAGAAGACTGTGACGATTTTTCCTTTGTCCTTATTTTTCACACCCCCATAAGTCTTCGGCCAAGCCTTGGCCTTCTAAGATGTCGAAGTAAGATGCGCCTTGCGCTTCTTGCCCTTTTAGAAGCTCTGATTGTGCTTCCTTGAGCACAGCCATTGTACTCCAAGAGTTTTCTCTTGGTTCATAATGAACCCACCCCAGCTTTCGGACAGAGACTATAAGTTCAAATCTATAGAAGTCTCGGCCTCGTAGGTAATGCCCAGTTAACCTAGTTGTTCGATGTCGCAATCATCTGTGACACCTAGTACTCGATAGATGTACCCTCTGACATACTCGAGCGTAAGAGCTTCTTTTGTACTTTTAAGATATAAGGTTAGATCTATAAAGATCCTTAATTTCATCATCATGGTATAAAGATCTAATCCTTAGTTATGACGACGAAATTTAGGAGTATTTGCGGCAAGCATAACAGATTGAGCACTAAAGTCATCATCACGATGAGTCTTCCAAAGCTCATGCTCTACTATTTCCTCAACTTCGGGCTTAGGCCCGAGAGGTCGCTCTATCAAATAGATTAACTTCTCAACTCGCAGGACTATCCTGAGATTCATTTCCAAATATGAAAATTAAAGCCGTAAAAGACATTTTTCACCTAGGATTATGTCTTTTAACGCTAATCTTTCAAGTCATCTTGATTGCTATAGTCCAACTATCCAATCAATGATTTCGGGTACAATCTAATGTAATGATTACTATAGTCTAACTATATAATTAACTACAATTTGATTGGTTAAATTCAAATATATTGATTACTATAATCCAATTATATAATCAACTATAAATGAAGTAGTTTTAATACAGTCCAATTGTTCAATTAAAATAACAATTGAATATTAGTCCAACTAATATATATAAATATTTTAATGATGAAAAATGAAATGAGAGCGTGTTGGCAAGTATCTAAACGAAATTGCAAATTTAATACTTGCCTCCCACTATTTTTCGGCGAGCCTCTAACCCTCTGTGGAGTACTCGAGAAACCTAGTTTCCTAGTGGGCTAGGATCCCGTTAAATAACACACAACCTTGACTTTGGCCAACAAATTGTATGAAACTTAACTAGGTAGATCTCTAAGATCAATTGGATCCCATCCAATTCCTAGATCCAATAGGTGCACTTCCAAGTCCGAAATATATATCCAATATATGCCAATATGTCCAATATATTGCCTAACCTTTTTCCTCTGAAGAAATTAAGCCTTGGCTTTGGCTCAACAAGCTTAATTAAACCAGTTAAGCGTGACTCATTGACAGTGGGAAAGCTTCGTATTCGAGGCCGATGAGCAAGAAGTGACCTTGACTTTGGCCAACAAATCACAACTTGCCCAAGGCGTACGATATGGAACAAAGCCTTCATGATTCAAACACATCCGTGATGGATAAAGGTCTTGACTTTGGCCAACAAACCAATGCCAATCTTGAGAGAGAATCACTCAATGGAAGGAAAAACGCTTAATATAAAATGAGGGTTTTTGTCGCGATTTGGCAACCAATTTATTATCTTTAATTAGGTCTCATCATACACCCTTAAGCATGCATTCTAAAAGCATAATAAGGCGCGATAAAATTTAATAACGATATGTGGATGGATATACAACAAACTTGTTCCTAAAACAAATCTCTCTCTTTCCTCTTTCCCGCTTGCAATATTCATACTTCAATCCAATTACATAATACTTCTAAAGAAACCTCATTTACATTGAGGGGGAATTGGTAAGAAGATAAATACAATTAGATAAGGAGATAATAGGCTGGACACGTAGGTCCAATTTAATAAATTCTAAATTTATTACAACAATTTCCAAAATTGCCCTCACCCATCTAATATCCATCTGATATACATTATTCACACATACATCCAAGTATTCACACAAAGCATGTTATCAATCAATCTAATCCAATTAATTAATCTTTAAATTAATGACCATCCAATGTTCAAACAACGATTTGATTTGCGCGAGTCCAACTCGTTTAAGAATAAATACTCAAAGTACGTATTCTTGAATTATATCGAACTATAACTTTAAATCCATTTTAAATTATATTCAATACTAATAATATTTAATTCCAAATTAAATAATTACATTTTCAATAGTGCCTTTTAGACTTGGATTCCAATCCAATCTTAACGGGTCTCAAAGGCCCAATTAGTATCCAATACTATTCAATTAAAGTCCAATGGGCTTTCAATTAATTCTTAAGGCATGGGCTTTGGCAATTATGGGTCAAACCCAAGATGCCAAGGCCCAATTAGAGTTCTGCTGGAATAGTAAATAGCATGGAAGATATTTACTTTGCGTTGTCCCAAAACTGCTCCAACAGCAAAATCACTAGCATCACACATCACCTCAAATGGAAGGGTCCAGTCCAGTGCTACTATGATGGGGGCAGAGACCAGCTTCTGTTTTAGGATCTCAAAGGCTTCCTGACATTCTTTGGTGAAGTTGAAAGGCACATCTTTCTCCATAAGATTGCAAAGAGGTTTTGCAATTTTTGAGAAGTCTTTGATAAATCTCCTGTAAAAGCCAGCATGTCCGAGAAAACTCCGAATCCATTTGACAGATATGGGTGGAGGTAGTTTTTCAATTGTCTCGATCTTTGCTTTGTCTACCTCGATTCCCTTTTGTGAGATCCAGTGTCCAAGAACAATGCCTTCTTGCACCATAAAATGACATTTCTCCCAATTGAGTACCAAGTTTGTATCTTCGCACCTTTGTAACACATGTTCCAGATTTTGCAAGCAGTGGTCAAAAGAATCTCCAAACACAGAGAAGTCATCCATAAAAACCTCCATACTCTGTTCTAGCATGTTTGAGAAGATGGCCATCATGCAACGTTGGAATGTGGCAGGAGCATTACATAGTCCAAATGGCATTCTGCGGAAAGCAAAAGTACCATACGAACATGTAAATGTAGTTTTCTCATGATCTTCTGGGGCGATGGCAATCTGATTTTACCCCGAGTATCCATCCAGAAAGCAATAGAACTCATGTTCTGCCAGTCTGTCTAGCATCTGATCAATAAATGGCAGCGGAAAATGATATTTCCTTGTTGCTTTGTTCAGCTTCCGGTAGTCCATGCATACTCTCCATCCAGTCACCGTTCTTGTTCGAATCAGGTCGTTCTTTTAATTTGTGACTACATTAATTCCTCATTTCTTTAGTACACACTGCATAGGACTCGCCTAACTACTGTCTGAGATGGGGTAGATGATGCCAGCATCCAACCATTTTATGATTTCTTTCTTCACGACCTCCTTCATGATTGGATTTAATCTCCATTAATGCTCCACTGTGGGTTTGTACTCGTCAATCATCAGAATATTGTGCATGTAAAATGATGGACTAATGCCTCGAATGTCTGCTATAGTCCAGCCAATGGCTTTCTTATGTTCTCGTAACACTCTCAGCAACTTTTCTTCCTGCTCTAATGTTAGCGAAGAAGAAATAATAACAGGTAATTCAGAAGAGTTTCCAAGAAATGCATACCTGAGATGACTCGGTAATAGCTTCAGCTCCAGGTGCGGTGGTTCTTCAATTGAGGGCTTGATTTTATCTTTCTTCGGAACTTTCTGACCGGCGTAATCACACGCGTATAACGTAAGCGCACGTATCGTTCAAGTAGTATAAAAAGTATCGATTCCACGAGGATTTAATACCTAATCTATTGATTTTATGAGGTCAAATGATTACTAGTATCTAATAGGTTGATTGATTGATTTGAAATGGTGATGATTTTGAATGTAAAAACAAGTAAATAAAATTGGACGAAAGTAGGTTTAAGATTATTAAATATTAAGAAACTATCTAGGGCTGTGAATCTTTCTAATATCTTTTAAAAGATGGAGTGGTTATTTCATGTTTGTGTAATAAATCGGTTTACTAACCTGGAACACGAAATTATGCGAAAGCCTCTGTCGATGGTCAGACGCAAACACCCAGTATAACCCAATTGAACCATATGTCTATGTCAACCAAATTACCTGGATTCATTAAGTTTGAGTTCCAATTATGGCTACCCCCGCCCGACAGGTATATGTCTATCCTGTAAGGAAATCTATTAAAGGGTTATCTATCCTCAAGGAAGATCGTAGGCTACTAAGTCTAAGGCTGAAACCTAAAATTCCTTTGTCAAGTTTATTTTAGATTTACCAGATCAATCTTATTAGTGGCCAATTAACAAGACGCATTAAGCTTAAGACTTAATAAGTAAACCTTTAAATTACCCAAACTATAAAATAACCCCTTATAAACCGGTGATATTAGAATTCATCACAACCCTAGATAACTAACTTAGTTACGACACATAATTAGGGCTAGTAAAAACTTAAAAGTAAAAGACATAAAATAAAATGCTGAAAAGTAAATAAAGAAAATTACAATAAAAGAAAATGTTAGGGCTAGAGGATCCACTTTTATCACTACTATTTTAGATATCTCCCTTAATATAATATATTAACTTGTGTGATATTACCAACCATCCATATAGGCGGTAACCTGATTAAGTCAAATTAAGTCCATAAACCAGCCATATAGGCGGAAATTACCAACCGACCAACCAGGCGGTATCCATGCTTAGTCAGATTAAAACCAGTTTATAATTGATTACCAACCGACCAATATAGCGGTATCTTTGTTAAGTCAAATTTTAAATAGTGAATATATTATAATTAGGGAGATTAATCTAAATAGCAGTAATAAAAGTTTTACCTTTCACCCTAGCAGTGTGAAGTTACCTCCTCATGTTGAATAGTAAAAACTGAAAAAGTAAAGAAAGTAAATTATTATTACAGAACGTAATTACAATTAATTACAAAACTGAAATTAAAAGAAACTATACATAAAATTCCTTATTTACATCAGAGAATTCAGAGAGGAAGGTACATCTGAAATCAGAAAAATGAGTTGAATTTATAGGCCTCGGCAGGGTGTCCGCGTCGCGACGCGTGTGATTGACGGCGTAGAATGCAGAGAGCTTGACACATGGCATTCTGGATAAGGGATAAGGTGACACGTGGCAAGGTGGTTGGGAGCTGAATGATTGTGCTGACATGGCGATGACATGGCGGTGACGTGGTGACACATGGTGAAAATGATTGTCGGCACCATAGGATTGTGACACGTGGCACGCTGTGATTGGCTGATAATGATGTGGCGGTGACATGGCACGTTGACTCGGTCAACTGGTGATATGGACGATGATGTGGCTGACACGTGGAGTGACATGTGGCAACACATGGCGATGGCGATTGTCGGCACCATAGGATGATGACACGTGGCACGGCGCACGTTAGTAGATCGGCTGTGATGGTGACACGTGGCACGGCGCACGTTAGCAAAGTCAAACTTCACAGATTCTTACATGTGGACCCGACGCACGTTAGCATGGATCGGTGCACGTTAGGCGTCACGATGCAGCCTACGCGTCGCGACACGCCAAATGACCATTTTGCCCTTTTGTGTTCTTTTTCACTGTTTTGGTCCCAAATCACCTCCAGAGAGTCCTGAAACTTTATTTATCTACAAAATAACACAAAACACATCAAAATATTCACAAAACTCAAGAAACTATACAAAATATTAAGTTAAATGAGTGGGAAATAATGATATAATTACCACTCATGACACCCCCAAACCTAATATTTTGCTTGTCCTCGTGCAAAACAAAGAATAAAATAACATAAACATATTTAAAATAAAATTTAACTAAGCCACTTTCGTAGGGATCACGGTTGCATTTAGCGTATGCAACAAGCCTTTAAACCCCTAGGTGTCCCTAGTGGACGAGTTGTAGTCTCGTGAGGGTTTATAGCAATGATACCCACAAACATTTTACAAAAGTAAAAAGGTAGTGAAACTAATGCACACAAAAGCAAAAAGACAAGAGAAAATAGAATAAATAAGTTAGTGACTAATCACGTCAAACTTCTACTCCAAGTCACTAGTTGTTTTCTTTCTTTCCAAATTACCGAATAAGTAAATTCTCCGATTATATTTACCATTCTCCATATACATAGCCAACAAAATATTAATCAACTCATTTTTGCCCACAACAGTCACAAGTGCAGTTGATAAGAGAGTAATATTTTTGTCCTAAAGTTTTATCAGAATTCACACATTTTTGCAGCAGTGGAATAATTTTTTCTCATTTTTCTGATTTTTTTTCTTTGATTTTTTGATTTTTTGATTTTTTATATACAATATCTTCCATCTATGTAGCGAGTGTTGGGTCGGTGGCTCCCAAACCAGTTGGCTTTAGGGCATCAGGTGTTAAAACACTCATACGAACTTAATTACTCAGACTTCAGATATATATATTTTTACAACATCCTTGATCCATGTAGCGAGCTTTGGGCCAGTGACTCCCAAACCAGTTGGCTTTAGGGCACTAGGTGTTAAAACACCCCTACGGACTTAATAACTCGGATCTCATACGTTTTTTTTTTTACTCCATTACTTTTTGAGATGCTTCCTCCAATTAAACTAGAGCAATGAATATTACAAACTTTTCAATTACAGCTCATGTCTATATGTTACCATGCATGTTGATAATACCTACCAACGGAGCATATGAAGATCCATTTTAGTCAATTTTATGGAGAATTTACAAATTAAATAATTCAAAAGGAAATAAACTAAATTAACTTATTTCAAAAATGGGTTGAAAAACGTATCAGGAATGGGAACTCCTTACACAGCTATCTCTTACCAATTTCATCTCTTTAGTCATAATAAAAACAAAAACGCAAAATAATTTTGTAATTTTTGAAAAAATTTCAATTTTTTTGTATTTTTCGAAAAAATTTGGACTAAAAATAAAAACAACACACAACTAAAAATAAGATACTGATCAACTAATTCCCTCCCCCAAACCTAAATGAGACATTGTCCCCAATGTCTTAAACAGTAGAAGAAGAGTTTAGAAGATAATACCTGGTTAACTGAAATTCTACACGAAAAGTTAAAGGTTAAGATCCAGATTAATCCGACGCCTCCTACCACGATCATCCTCGAACCAATTTATCTTTGAAAGGATATGGTCAATTTGTGGTTCATAGGCTAAGATTTGGTCAATTAGATCCGGAGCAGTTCTGGTAGTGAAGAGGAGTTCTTTTAAAGGTTTTGACACGAACCCATTTCTTCGGGCATCATCAAGAAATACACAAAGAAAATCATAAAATCCTTCAACGTTGTACAGTCCAAGCGGTTTCTGGTGTATGTTCAAGTTTGCCCAAGATAACACAGTAAAAATTTCCTCCAATGTACCCAAGCCACCTGGCAAAGCAATAAGCATCAACACGGTTAATCATTTCTACCAATCGTTCAGACATACCTGGCACGATCAGTTCCTCTCCGTTTGATGGTCCAATTAGATTTGCTTCTGCCAAGGGTTTTGGGATGATTCCCAAAACGTGACTGCCTCCCTCCTGTACATCTTTTGAAACGATCCCCATAAGTCCAAGATTGCCTCCGCCATAAACTAAGTGCATATTCCTTGTAGCTAAGACTCGACCCAATTCTTGTGCTGCTTCTACGTATTGTGGCTTAACACCAACACTAGTACCGCAAAACACACAGATGTTTTCAACTCGTCTTCTTGAAGTGGCTTCCATGTTTTACTCTGGATGTCTTCAAAAGTGCAATGATGAGTTGAATTTATAACACCTGAAAATGGTGAGTAAAATAATAGCACTAGTACCTGCCAAATGACAATTATTAGTTAACAGTAGAATAAATCGTGATAGTCAAAAAGGTCTGGATCCTGTCGGAGAAAATAAAAGAAAACAATAAAACAAATTACAATTATTAGGAAAAGACAAAGAGATATAATATCTACAAATATTTACGGTTTAATTGACGTTTATGCGTCAGGGACAAACTTTCCATTTAAATTTCTTATAAATTGGCAAACAGGGTCTTTTTGAGTCAGATTCCCGAGATTTAACTGTTGTCTTTCTTTTTGAAATTGCGCATGTAATTTGCGAATGGCTATGTGAACATATCCACTGGGATGCGTCTCAAGAGTCGAAGATATATCATCTAAAGACTCCTTACTCAAGCCATCCCTAATGAATTTAATTTTGTCTTCGCGATTATCAGACACCATTCCTAAAGAACGACAACGAGTATTGCAATTCTAGCGTGCATATTTGTAACAAACACCCATTTTCTTAGCTCTACGTTTCTTTGCATAAGTGCTTCTTCCAAAACCAGGCAGATGTGAAATAAAAGAGTCAGAAGACTCACCTGCCAATCGGACCCGTGGTTCAATAATCCAACGAATTTCAGTTGGAATACCTTTGATCATTAGTAGTCTCATCCATTCCAAGCGAGCTTTGTATACTTTCATCAGAGATTTTTTAGGGAGAGAAGGAAATTATTTGTGAAGATTTGCGAGAACTTCTTCCATCCTGAAATGACTTTACCTGTAAAAATTAAACACATAAAAATAAAACACACCAGATCACAATATATACACAAATTGCATGGGTTGCCTCCCTGCGAGCGCTAAGTTTAACGTCGTCAGCTAGACGTGACTGCCCGAATGTTAGGCTGGATCTGAAAGTGTGACACTTTCTTTTTGTGCTCAAATGATTCTCCCAAGTAGTGCTTGACACGCTGACTGTTAACCTTGAATGTTTCGTTGGTGTTGGGATCCAGTAACTCAACAGCTCCATATGGAAAAACCTGAGTGATCACAAATGGACCTGACCACCTTAATTTCAACTTTCCAGGGAAAAGTTTCAACCGTGAATTGTACAACAACACATGCAGCCTTGGTTCCAACTGTCTGTGCACTATTTTTCGATCATGTCATTTCTTGGTCTTTTCTTTGTACAATCTGGCATTCTTATAAGCATGTAAGTGAAATTCCTCCAATTCATTGAGTTGGTGAAGTCGTTTCTCTCCTGCAGCTTGTGAATCAAGATTCAACTTCTTCAGTGCCTAGTACGCCTTGTGTTCAAGCTCAACTGGCAGATGACATGCTTTCCTAAACACCAATCGATATGGGGACATACCAATGGGTGTCTTGTAAGCTGTTCGGTAGGCCCATAATGCATCATCCAGTTTTGGATTCTATATCCGAAACGTACAAAATATAGTAAATCTCTTATCTTCCTCAAGCTAGTACCAAAAAGCCTATTCTGAAAGCCGTCTCCAACAGTTCTCTCCAAGATTCTTTTGATTTCTCTGTTTGAAACTTCAACCTGTCCATTTGACTGTGGATGATAAGCAGTGGCAACCTTGTGAGTAACTCCATATTTGGATAGGAGTGCATCAAAGTATCTATTGCAAAAATGTGAGCCATCATTACTTATAATTGCCCGAGGTCTTCCGAACCGGGTGAAAAATTTTCTTTTTCAGGAATTTGATCACCACTTTTGAATCATTGGATGGCTGTGCAATTGCTTCGACCCATTTGGAGACGTAGTCTACATCAACCAGGATGTACAGGTTTCCGAATGATGGAACAAAGGGTCCCATGAAATCAATTCCCCACACATCGAATACTCCACTTCCAGAATGTTTTGCAACGGTCCTTCATTTCTCCTCGAAATATTCCTTGTTCTCTGGCACCTGTCACATTGAAAAGGAAATAGATTAGCATCTTTAAAAAGAGTGGGCCAGAACAAATCTGATTGTAGGACTTTTGCTGCAGTTTTATTCCCGCTGAAGTGTCCGCCATATGGTAATGAATGACAGTGCTATAAAACACTGTTGACCTCCTCATGTGGAACACACCGTCTCAATAATTGATCAGCACACCGTTTGAACATGTACGGCTCATCCCAGATATAATGCTTGACTTCTTTGAAGAATTTTTTCCGTTGCTGAGTTGTCCATTCCAACGGCCATTTTCCCGATACAATGAAGTTGACATAGTCAGCATACCAAGGGACATCCTGCTGTTTCATGGCAAATAGTTGTTCATCTAGAAAGTTTCCTTGATTGACAATTCTTTACCAGCTGTTTCTCCATTCTCGAGCCTTGATAGATGATCTGCCACTTGGATTTCTGTCATTTTCCTGTCTCGAATTTCCACGTCAAATTCTTGCAGAAGAAGTATCCAACGGATCAATCTGGGTTTGGCATCTTTCTTCGTGATCAAGTATTTGATTGTTGAATGATCTGTGTAGACCAGTACTTTGGGACCCAGCAGATAGGAGCGAAATTTGTCAAAAGCGTACACAACTGCGAGCAACTCATTTTCGGTGGTTGTGTAGTTGAGTTGAGCTTCATTCAAAGTTCTGCTGGAGTAGTAAATGGTGTGGAAAATTTTTGCTTTGCATTGTCCCAAAACTGCACCTACAGCAAAATCACTAGCATCGCACAGCACCTCAAATGGAAGGGTCCAGTCTGGTGCTACAATGATGGGAGCAGAGACCAGCTTCTGTTTTAAGATTTCAAAAGCTTCATGACATTCTTTGGTGAATTTGAAAGGCACATCCTTCTCCAGAAGATTGCATAGAGGTTTAGCAATCTTGGAAAACTCTTTGATAAATCTCCTGTAAAAGCCAGCATGTCAAAGAAAGCTCTGAATCCCTTTGACTGATGTTGGTAGAGGTAATTTATCAATTGTTTCGATCTTTACTTTGTCTACCTCGATTCTCTTTTGTAAGATCCGGTGTCCAAGAACAATGCCTTCCTGCACCATGAAGTGGCATTTCTCCCAGTTGAGTACCAGGTTGGTATCTTCACATCTTTGTAACAAATGTTCCAAATTTTGCAAACAGTGGTCAAAAGAATCTCTAAACACAGAGAAGTCATCCATAAAAACTTCCATACTCTGCTCTAGCATGTCTGAGAAGATGGCCATCATGCAACGCTGAAATGTGGCGGGAGCATTACATAATCCAAATGGCATTCTACGGAAAGCAAAAGTACCATAGGGACATGTAAATGTGGTTTTCTCCTGATCTTCTGAGGCGATGGAAATCTGATTGTATCCTAAATATCCATCCGAAAAGCAAAACTCATGTCCCGCCAGTCTGTCCAACATTTGATCAATGAATGGTAGTGGAAAATGGTCTTTCCTTATGGCTTTGTTCAGCTTCCGGTAGTCCATGCATACTCTCCATCCAGTCACTGTTCTGGTTGGAATTAGCTCGTTCTTTTCATTGGTAACCACAGTGATTCCTCCTTTCTTCGGTACACACTGCATAGGACTCACCCAAGTGCTGTCTAAGATAGGGTATATGATGCCAACATCCAACCATTTGATGATTTCTTTCTTCACGACCTCCTTCATGATTGGATTGAGTCTCCATTGATGCTCCACTGTGGGTTTGTACTCATCATTCATCAAAATCTTGTGCATGCAAAATGATGGACTAATGCCTCAAATGTTAGTGAAGAAGAAATAATAACATGTAATTCAGAAGAGTTTCCAAGAAATGCATACCTGAGATGGCTCGGAAGTAAATTCAGCTCCAGCTGTGGTGGTTCTTTAATCAAAGGCTTGATTCGATATTTCTTTGGTAGTTCCAAACTTTCAACTGGTGGTGTTGATTTGAATCGAAATGGTTTGTCAAGGTAGTTGATACATTCCAGGATTTCAGCATCTAGCTCGCTGTCAGTCATATTGGTGATGCAAGCTTCAAGTGTATTCGTGGGATTTGTATCAGTATCCTGAACGATACTATCAATAACATTAATTCTAAAACATTCTTCTTCCTTTTCTTCACTCGGGAATTTCATGGCTTTGAAAACATTGAAAGTAACTTCTTGGTCCTGACCTTTCATGGTTAGTTCTCCTTTTTGTACATCAATCACAGTTCGTCATGTCACCAAGAATGGTCTTCCAAGGATGATAGGTATATCTTTGTCTTCTTCCATGTCTAGGATAATGAAATCTGCTGGGAGAATGAGTTTGTCGACTTGGACTAGCACATCTTCAACAACACCTCTTGGAAATACGAGCGTTCGATCAACAAGTTGTAGTGAGACTGAGGTAGGCATTGCTTCTTCAATTTGCAGTTTCCTGTAAATAAAAAAAGGCATCAAATTAACACTTGCACCTAAGTCACATAAAGCCTTACTGATATAATGTTCTCCAATGGTGCATGAGACTGTGAAATTGCCAGGATCTTTCAACTTCCGGGGAAGTTTCCTTTAAATAATGGCACTGCATTCTTCTTTCAATGCTATTGTCTCGTAATCTCCCAATCTTCATTTTCATGAAAGAATATCTTTCATGAATTTGACATAGCTGGGCATTTCTTCCAAAGCTTCTACAAATGGAATGTTGATTTGCAGCTTTTTGAACACCTCCATGAATCGAGCAAACTGCTTGTCTAGTTTGTTTTTGAAGTTCTTCAATTGTTGCCTTGATTCCAACATCTTTGTTGATTTCAGTACCGCTTTTCAAAGTAATGGCTTGACATTGCTCATTCCCTCGGTTCCTTGGATTTGGTTCTGTATTGCTGGGAAGATTTCCTAGCGGTCTGTAACTCTGAGCATTGGCCAGTTGTCCAATTTGATTCTCCAGTGCTTTGATGGAAGCAGATTGGCTTTGAAATATAGCATCATATGCTGCTTGTTGCTTTTTGAACATCTATGCAATCTATTCTTTCATTTCTGGTTCTTTTTCATGTTCCTGGCCTTTGTTTTGTTGTTGAAATCCTGGTGGTGGATTGTTCTGCTGTTGGAATCTAGGTGGTGGATTGTTCTTTATCCATGAATTGTTGCCCCATGAAAAATTGGGATGATTCCTCCACCCTGGGTTGTAGGTTTTGGAATATGGATTGTTCCCCTGTCTGTTGAAATTGTTGACATAATTCACCGTCTCTTCAAGTTGGTTTGGTTCTAGTGCTCCTCCATATGGTGAACTTGTGGATCTAGTGGTAAGAGTCTCCATGAATTTGCATATCTGATCCAGCTTGGCGTTGACTGCTGTATTGGCTCCAACTTCATAAATTCCTGCAAATCTTTGGATCATGCTCCTTTCTGTTGGCCATTTCTTCGATTAGGTCCCAGGCTTGATCTTCTCATTTTACCATTAAAGCTCCTCCAGCAGCAGCATCGATTGTGGTTCTCATCAGTCCAGAAAGTCCATTATAGAAAGTTTGGACTTGAAACCATTTTGGAATCTCATGGTGAGGACATTTCCGGAGCAAATCTTTGTACCTTTCCCAAGCTTCGTAGAGAGTTTCCGAGTCTTATTGTACAAAAGATGTGATGTCATTCCTCATCTTTCCAATTCTGGCTGGTGGAAATTACTTTGCAAGAAATTTGGTGGCTAAAGTGTTCCAAGTTGTGATGGAACCTGCTGGTAGTGAATGTAGCCAAGGTTTAGCTCTGTCCTTCAAGGAGTATGGAAAAAACCGCAATCTCGTTGCTTCTCCAGCTTCTCGGTTGTAATTGAAAGTGCCGCAAACTTCCAGAAAGTTGCTGATGTGGGTATTCGGATATTCATTTGCTTTCCCCCCAAACTTCACTGACTGTTGAATCATCTGAATGCATGTTTTGATGTCACACGCATTTACTGGTAAAGGAGGAAGTACAATACAGGAAATGAAGATGTCGACCACCGGAATGGTTCTGTCTCAAATGGGTATTGGTGGTGCAACCTCCAAAGGTTCAGGTTCCATGTTGATAATTGCTTCTTGGCCTTCTCGCCTTTCCCTTCTCAACTGTCTGATGGTTCTTTCAATTTCTGGGTCAAGCGGTCGGAGTTTAAAGCTTGTGGTTCGTCTCATGTAGTTTCTGAGAACCTGAAACACAAGAAAACAAATACAATAAGTAAAAAGAAATTAGATACAAGTAACGTATCTAACCCCAAAACTAATAGTGAAAGATAAATAAGTCCCCGGAAACGGCGCCAAAAACTTGACCGGCGTAATCACACGCGTATAACGCAAGCGCACGTATCGTTTAAGTAGTATAAAAAGTATCGATCCCACGAGGACTTAATACATAAGCTATTAATTTTATTAGGTCAAATGATTACTAGTATCTAACAGGTTGATTGATTGATTTGAAATGGTGAAGATTTTAAATTTAAAAACAAGTAAATAAAATTACACGAAGGTCGGTTTAAGAAAATTCAATATTAAAAACTATCTAGGGTTGTGAATCTTTCTAATATCTTTAAAAGATGAAGTGGTTATTTCATGTTTGTGTAATAAATCGGTTTACTAACCTGGAACACTAAATTATGTGAAAGCCTCTGTCGATGGTCAGACGCAAATACCCAGTTTAACCCAATTGAACCATATGTCTATGTCAACCAAATTATCTGGATTCATTAAGTTTAAGTTCCAATTATGGCTACCCCCGCCCGACATGTATATGTCTATCCTGTAAGGAAATCTATTAAAGGCTTATCTATCCTCAAGGAAGATCGTGGGCTATTAAGTCTAAGGCTGAAACCTAAAATCTCTTTGTCTAGTTCATTTTAGATTTTCCAGATCAATCTTATTAGTGGCCAATTAACAAGACACATTAGGCTTAAGACTTAATAAGTAAACCTTTAAATTACCCAAACTATAAAATAACCCCTTATAAACCGTTAAAAGTCATCACAACCTCAGATAACTAACTTAGTTACGACACATAACTAAGGCTAGTAAAAACTTAAAAGTAAAAGACATAAAGTAAAAATGCTGAAAAGTAATTACGGTAAAGTAAAAGCTGAAAAGTAAAATGCTAAGGTAAAAGGATCAACTTTTACTATTTACTATTTAGATATCTCCCTTAATATAATATATTAACTTGTGATTATTTTACCAACCAGCCATATAGGCGGTAACCTGATTAAGTCAAATTAAGTCCAACCAGCCATAAAGGCGGAACCAAAAATAAACCTGCCATATAGGCGGTAAAAAAATTTAATTACCAACTGACCAATCGGACGGTATCCTTGATTAGTCAGGTTTAAACCAGATTAAAATGAATTACCAACCGACCAATCTGGCAGAGAATCCTGAAACTTTATTTATCTACAAAATAACACAAAACACATCAAAATATTCATAAAACTCAAGAAACTATACAAAATATTAAGTTAAATGAGTGGGAAATAGTGATATAATTACCACTCATCAGTTCCAGACTTTCCACTGGTGGTGTCGAATTGAATCGAAATTGCTTGTCAAGATAGTTGATATATTCCAGAATTTCAGCATCTAGCTCGCTGTCATTCATGTTAGTGATGCAAGCTTCAAGTTTGTCCGTGGGAACTGTATCAGTATCATGAATGATACTATCAACAACATCAATTCTGAAACATTATTCCTCATTTTCTTCACTCGGGAATTTCATGGCTTTGAAAACATTGAAGGTAACTTCTTGGTCATGTACTTTCATAGTTAGTTCTCATTTTTGCACATCAATCACAGTTTGACCTGTAGCCAAGAATGGTCTCCCAAGGATGATAGGAAAATCTTTGTCTTCTTCCATGTCAAGGATAATGAAATCTGCTGGGAGAATGAGTTTGTCGACTTTGACCAACACATCTTCAATGAAACCTCTCGGAAATGCGAGCGTTCGATCAGCAAGTTGCAAAGAGACTGAGGTAGGCATTGCTTCTCCGATTTGTAGTTTCCTGTAAATAGAAAAATGCATTAAATTAACACTTGCACCTAAATCATATAAAACCTTACCAATATAATGTTCTCCAATGGTGCAAGGAACTGTGAAACTGCCAGGATCTTTCAACTTTGGGGGAAGTTTCCTCTGAATGATGGCGCTGCATTCCTCCGTCAATGCTACTGTCTCGTAATCTCCCAATCTTCATTTTCGTGAAAGAATATCTTTCATGAGTTTGATATAGCTGGGCATTTCTTCCAAGGCTTCTGCAAATAGAATGTTGATATGCAGTTTTTTGAACACCTCCAAGAATCGAGCAAACTGTTTATCCAATTTGTTTTTCTGGAGTCGTTGAGGAAAAAGTGGAGGTAAAGTGATTCTTTCTTGATCTTTTTCCTTTGTTTATTTTTCCTCCATCTGTGGAGATGCATCTTTTGGAACTTCTTCAATGGTTGCCTTGATTCCAACATCTTTGTTGATTTCAGTACCACTTTTCAAAGTAATGGCTTGACATTGCTCCTTCCCTCGGTTCCTTGGATTTGGTTCTGTGTTACTGGGAAGATTTCCTAGCGGTCTGTAACTCTGAGCATTGGCCAGTTGTCCCATTTGATTCTCCAGTGCTTTAATAGAGGCTTAATGGCTTTGATTCAATGCTACTTGATTTTGAACCATAACTGCTAAAGCATCGTATTTTTCTTCTTGCTTCTTCAACTGGGCCAGCACTTCTGTTATTCCTGGTTCTTTTTCATGCTTCTGACTTTTATTTGGTTGTTGGAATCCAGGTGGTGGGTAGTTCTTTTGCCCTGAATTGTTGCTCCATGCAAAATTGGGGTGATTCCTCCACCCTGGGTTATAGGTGTTGGAATATGGATTGTTCCCCTGTCTGTTGAAATTGTTGACATAGTTCACTGTCTCTTCTTGTTGGTTGTAAGATTCTGACTCAGGTACTCCTCCAAATGGTGAACTTGTGGATCCACCATTAACTTTCATGTTAAGAGTTTCCAGATTTTTGTAAATCACATCCAGCTTGGAATTCAGTGCTGTGTTGGCTCCAACTTCATAAATTCCTGCAATTCTTTGGATCATGCTCCTTTCTGTTGGCCATAAAGAATTGTTGTTGGCCATTTCTTCAATTAAGTCCCATGTCTGATCTTCTCCTTTTACCATCAAAGCTCCTCCAGCAGCAGCATCAATTGTGGTTCTCATTATTCCAGAAAGTCCATTGTTGAAAGTTTGGACTTGTAGCCACTTTGTGATCTCATGATGAGGACATTTCCGGAGTAAATCTTTGAATCTTTCCCAAGATTCGCAAATGGATTCTGAATATTATTGCACGAAGGATGTGATGTCATTCCTCAACTTTACAGTTCTGGCTGGTGGAAAGTACTTTGCAAGGAATTTGGTGGCTAGAGTGTTCCAAGTTGTGATGGAACCTGCTGGTAACGAATGTAGCCAAGCTTTAGCTTTGTCTTTCAGGGAATTTGGAAAAACACGCAGTCTCATTGCTTCTTCAGCTGCTCGGTTGTAATTGAAAGTACCGCAAACTTCCAGGAAGTTGCTGATGTGGGCATTAGGATCTTCAGTTGCATTTCCTCTAAAATGTACTGGTGATGGAGGAAGTACAATACAAGAAATGAGTCTGTCAACCACCGGAATGGTTCTGTCTCGAATGGGAATTGATGGTGCAATGTTCAAAGGTTCAGGTTCCATGTTAATCATTGCTTCTTGGCCTTCTCGTCTTTCCCTTCTCAACTGTCTGATGGTTCTTTCAATCTCTGGGTCAAGCGGTCGGAGTTCAAAGCTTCTGGTTCGTCTCATGTAGTGTCTGAGAACCTGAAACACAATAAAACAAAAACAATAAGTAAAAAGAAAATTAGATACAAGTAAAGGTATCTAACCTCAAAATTAATAATGAAAGATAAATAAGTCCCCGACAACGGTGCCAAAAACTTGACTGGCGCGTAATCACTTACGTATAACGCAAGCGCACGTATCGTTCAAGTAGTATAAAAGTATCGATCCCATGAGGACTTAAAACCTTTTGTTATTAATTTATGAAGTTAAATATTTACAAGTATCTAATGGATTGGTTGTTTGATTGGGTGGTGACTTTAAAACTTAAAACAAGTAAATAAAATTGCTTGAAAGTAGATTGAAGAAAATTCAAATATATAAAACTATCCAGAGTTGTGAATCCTTCCAATATATTTTTAAAAGATGAAGTGATTATTTTACATTTGTGTAATATATTGGTTTATTAACCTGGAACACGAAATTATGTAAAAGCCTCTTCCGATGGTCAAATACAAATACCCAGTATAACCCAATTAATCATATTCCTATGTTAACCAAGTTATTTGAATTTATTAAGATTAAGTTCCAATTATGGCTACCCCTGCCCGACAGGTGTATTCCTATCATGTAAGGAAATCTATTAAAGGGTTATTTATCCTCAAGGAAGATCGTGGGCTATTAAGTCTAAGGCCTTAAACCTAAAATCCCTTTTCCAAGTTCATTTTAAGTTTACCGAATCAATCTTATTAATGGCCAGTTAACAAGATGCATTAAAACTAAGGCTCAATAAATAAACTTTTATATTACCCAAACCGTAATTTAACCCCTTATAAACCGGTGATATTGGACTTCATCACAACCCCAAATAAATGGCTTAGTTACGACACATATTTACAGGTAGTAAAAACTTAAATAAAATAAAAGACATAAAGTAAATGCTGAAAAGTAAATTGTTGAAAAGTAAATGACGGAAAGTAAATGCTGAAATTAAATACTGATAATTAAATGCTGAAAAGTAAATACAGAAAGTAAATTACTGAAAAGTAAATGCTGAAAAGTAAATTGCTGAAAAGTAAATTGTTGAAAAGTAAATGCTGAAAAGTAAATTGCTGAAAAGTAAATAAAGTAAAAGTACAATAAAAGAAAATGCTGAGGTAAAAGGATCCACTTTTATTACTTCTATTTTAGATATCTCCCCTAATATAATATATTAAATTTGCATGATAATTACCAACCAGCCATATAGGCGGTATCCAGATTAAGTCAAATTAATAATTAATTACCAATCGACCAATCAGGCGGTATCCAGTTTAGTCAGGTTAAAACCAATTTAAATAATTACCAATCGACCAATATTGCGGTATCCTCGTTAAGTCAGGTTTTAACTAGTTTATATATTATAATTAGGGGAGATTAATCTAAATAGCAATAATAAAAGCTTTACCTTTTACCCCAGAAAGGGGGAGTTACCTCCTCATTGCTTGAAAAGTAAAATCTGAACAATTAAAGAAAGGAAAGTAATGTACGTAAAAGTAAATTGCGGAAAGTAAAAACTGAAAAGTAAAGATAAGAAAGTACGAAAGTGGAAATTAATTACTGAAAGCTGTAAATAAACAAACAAGATACAATCTTCTTAGTTATTCTTAAGGAATTTCAAAGAAGAAAGTATGAATTTACAAATGAAATGGCTTGGTATTTATAGGCAAAATTTTACCTCCATCAAATGCTCCACCAAATCCATTATTAATTGCTCCACTAATTACTCCACCAAATCCATTATTAATTGCTCCAATAATTGCTATCATGTTTGGTGGTGATTTGATAATTTTTAATATTTATTTATTAATTTTTTTTTTCTTTGAAAATGACTTTAATAATTATACATAACACACTTCCGTCTGTTTCATCAATTTCGGTCATGAAATGTTCAGAATTCGAAATTATTTTGTCTTTAAAAGTTGTAGATCTTTGAGTCTTCTTTAATCTGGAACTTGAATCAGCTGAATCCGATATCGGAGTAAAACGTTATTCCCAAAATACGACAGATGTGCAAAATTGGAATTTCCAAAACTGCAATTCGTTAAAACGCTCTTTCAAGTTTCCAATCTCCAAAATTAATATGTCAAGTCCAATATTTGCCCTTATTTGACCCAAATTTCATCCTAAATGGTTTCATTGAGTCCCAATATTGTTTTATCTGCAAAATAAACTAAAACATATCAAAACGTTCATCAAACCCGATAAACTAAACAAAATATTAAGTAAAATGGGCGGTAAATATTGATATATTTTCCGCTCATCAGTGTAGTCGATAGAAATTTATTTATGCCGGATTATATCTGATACTAGATAAATTCAAGCAAAAGTGGAATCCTGAACGTGGCAAAGCTGTCAGGGTTCGCAAGTAGCTTGAGTTTATCATTGACGAGTTTAACCTTGGTACGCCTCCTTGTGAACGTGCCAAAGCTGTCACAATGAGAAACAACCAGGACCGGAAACCCATGAGTCACTATTGAGTGATTGACAATGAGTTGTTTACCTGATGAATATACGTAGGCAAGAACGTGCCAAAGCTGTGAGCTGAAATATATTCATGGGATCCACCTTTCACTATTTGTATTTAATTTAATTATTAAATCTTTGTATTCTGTTTTGGGGATTACAATATTGCATGATTTAGTGAGAGAGGTATTTTTAGATTAAAAATCCATGATCTAGTTAATGCTTTTGATATTATTTAAAACTGTTTAATTCTGCTAATCGTTTTTCATAATCTATATGATAGATTTGCGATGGCGGCACAATCGACTAATCTGTTTGTGCATATGTTGGATACGAACAAACTTAAAGGCGCTTAGAACTTTGCCGATTGGGATATGGATTTAAGGATTGTCCTTGAATCCGAAAAGTTGGGATAATAACTTAAGGGTCTGTTGCCCCTTGCTGTGTCCGAGGACGCAACACCGGAGGAACTATAAGTTTTCCAACCTTGGAAGGATGATAATTTAAACGTTAAATCATACATATTAAGTTCACTGGCATCAGAACTTAAGAGGTATTACTATGGCATGTCAGATGCGTATAGTATGATGATGCGATTAAGAGAATCGTATATGACCCAAGAAAAAATAGTTGTTCATAAAGTTGCGATGGAACCGTTCCATGCGCGACTGGACGAGGGGCAAGCTGTGAGCTCGCATGTTCTTCAATTGATCGATTTGATCGAACAACTGAGGCAACATAATCTCCTTCTAGATGACATTCTCGGTAGGAGTGTCATTCTTGGTTCGCTCTCAGCTTCTTATCACCAATTTGTAATGTATTTCAACATGAATGGGATTATATGTTCCTACCATGAACTGCATAGGATGCTAATCATGGCAGAAGAGGACCTAAGGAAGGGAGTACCGACTCGCCCTCCGGAACCTACTTCACTCTCTGTTTCTTCCCAGGCCCGGTCAAAAAGAAAGAAGACGAAAGCGAAGAAGAAGAAGGGTTTCGGTCCTCCACTGTAAGGAAAGATAACAAAGCCCAAGAGGGCGTCTGAAGACAAATTCCATCATTGTAGCAAGATCGGGCACTGTAAAAGGAACTGTCCTGACTATATTGCCCAAATAAAAAAGGAGAGAGCATCTACATTTGGTACATTTATTTTTCCAGTTATTGATATCTCACTAGCTTGTGAAGCTGTTACATCCAGCTGGATTTTTGATTCTACTTGTCCTGTTCACGTTTGCAATTCATTGTAGGTGTTGAGGGAAAGTAAGAAGCTGAAGCCTGGAGAGATGCAGTTGCGTTTTAGGATTGGAGACTCTCTGGATGCGGTTGTAGTGGGAGTATGCGAGATCTTCTTGCCAAATGGGAGCCTGTTGTTATATGATTGCTATGTTGTACCAGGATATGTAGCAAATATTATATCTCTTTTTATATTAGATACATAAGGTTATCATGTTAATATTAAGAATTGTTCTTTGTATTTATCTGATAAATGTAATATTTAGATCCTTTGTTGTCCAAATGAGCATAGTCATTACACATTGCATACTTTTGGGTGGTCGACGTGTCATGACATTGTGTTTGAAATGTATTCTACATGTGCAATTTAAAGGATCAATGCCTTTTATATCTTTTAAAATCCATCCAATTATCTATTTATATTCTCTCAAAACATTTAACAACTTACCTTCTTGATCACTTGTAAGAGAAGAATAAATTATTGCATGGTATGTTTTTTTATCTCCAAAAAAATGTATATTTCAATCCTTCAAGCAAAGTCTTTAATTCCAATTTGGGTGCTTCTTCATGTTTCTCTTCTTCAAATATTCATAGTTCATAAAAATTCTATTTCTCTCCATCGTCTTCAAGTACCTGTGTAGAATTAAGTAAAGAAAAATTATTAGAAATATCTGAATCTAATTACGTACTTGATTTAAGAAAATTAGTTGTACATATTTTCATAGTGTCAGATTCACTTCCCTGAATATGTTATTCCAAAATTGGTTAAATTTGTTCTATGTTCTCATTTTTACAGTCTTCATCGTATGGTTGCTTGCACATATTAAAAACACTAAGATCCAACGTCATATTGCCAAATGAAAAATTCATGATTCTATTCCTACAATTAATTAAAGCATTAGCTGTTGGTAAAAAATAGACGACCAAGTATTACAAGAACTGGCTTGTAATTGTATGCTACAGGTTGTATTTCTGAGACAATAAAATACACACGATATATGAATTTATCGACTTGTAATAACACATTTTCCATAATTCTCTTCGGTACCTTGATTGATTTATCGACAAGTAAAATAATAGTTGAAGTTGGTTTTAACTCGCCAATATTAAGTTGTTGATAAACCGAGAATGGAAGCGAATTGAAACTAGCTCCAAGATCAAGCAATGCATGTTCAATTTTATGATTTCTAATAATACATGAAATATTTTAACAACCAGGGTCTTTGCATTTTAATACATTATCGGTTGATAGAATGGAACTTACCTGTTCAGCTAGAAAAGCTTTTCTTTCTTACCCGACGTTTTCTTTTAATGGTGCATAAGTCATTCAGAAATTTGGCATAAGATGGTATCTGTTTGATGGCATTCAACAAAGGAATATTGATCTTCACATGTTTTAGTATTTCATAAATTTCTAGGGAATGTTTCAATTTCTTTGTTTTCAATGCTTGAGGAAATAGAGGTTCATGTGAAAAATCGTTATCATCAGCGATAGGTAATGGTTCATCAATCCATTCATTCCCCTCTGAAACTAAATCTTCACGAGGTTCAAGAATAGGTCTTTGGATGACCTTACCACTGCGAAGAGTAATAAAAAAATTAACTTGATCTATGTGTTGACTACTAGAACTACCCTCGAAGGGATTTGATGACTTTTGGGGTTTGGTTGTGGCTGTGTAGGAAACTTTCCTTTTTCATGAATGATCAATGCATATGTGATTTTGGAAAAAATATCTTTCAGATCAATCAATATTTGTACATTTTTGTTATTGATGACTTTTTGTTTCTCAGTGAATGCATGCAAGGTATCCTCAAGGGTTTTCCCAAGCAGTGGGACATATGACGCAAAATTCTGAGAATTTTTGAAATTTGGTGTACTTGGGTAGGTTGTTGCGATAGTTGTACTTGTTTATCATTCCTCCAATTACAGTTTAGATGGTTTCTCCAACCACAATTGTAGGTTTGAGAGTATGGGTTTGGATTTGGTCTATTGAAGGTGTTTATGGAACTGACTTGGTCATGGAGACATACTTGTAGGGCTGGCAAGGTTGGGAAAATTTGTGTGACATGTTCATTTGAATTATAGATATGACATGTGACTTCTTGAATAGACTTAACATGATCACTCTTTCTCATTTCTAATGCTTCAACTTTTTTAGCTAGAGATGCATATTTAACAGAAAGGTCATGGTCTTCCCTAAGGTTAAACATGCATTTACCAGATAATTGTGGTTTTACAGACGACTCATAAGTGCTAAATGTGTCCCAATATTTTGAATTATATACTATGTATTTTAGGTAATCTAGTGCATCTTCGGGGACTTTTGTCCCGAAACTCACCATTACACATCATTTCCACTATTTGTCTACTTTAGCGTGTTAAACTCTCGTAGAAGTAGGAAACCAGCCTCCATGTTTCAAACCCGTGATATGGATAAATATTTAACATTTATTTAAATCTCTCCCAACATTGGTAAAGTGTTTCCCCCGACTCTTGTATGAAAGTTGTGATTCTCCTCTTAAAGGAGTTTGTCCTGTGAGGGGGGAAATAGTTTTTTAGAAATTTCTCTTGCAAATCATCTCATGTTCTGATGGATCATGACCTAAGATTTTTCAGCCAAATTTTAGCTATATCCTTTAAATAAAAGGGAAAAAACTTGAGTCAAATTATATTCATGCTGCATCGAATTCCCTTAAGTGCTGATAAGGATTTTCTGATTGTAGACCGTGGAATGTGGGTAAAAGTTGGATGACACCTGATTTAAAATTGAAACATGATGCAGCTAGGGGACATCAATGCAAGATGGTGATCCCATCCTAGTTGGATTCATGAATTCTCTGAGTGTTATAGGATGATTAAGATGGCCATGCTGAGACTCACGTTTTACTTGATCAACTGGATTTGTATCTCGGTTAGATGGGTTTTTATTTTGGTTATCAAGCATTTTAACTGACGATGAATGTGATGAGAGCTCTCTATTTAATCTACCATTAGATAATCGAGACTAATGTCTCATGCAATCCTAAATGCAGATTATATGCTAAAATTGAAATATGAAAATGCAATACTAAAAAAAAGAAAAAAAATAAATTGAAAATTGAAAAACAAACAGTTAAAATAAATGACAAAAAAATAGCACAAATGTAATGATTAGAAACCAAAAACTTCCTCTAATTCTTATTAATTCAGATCTCAATTGAATTTCTCGTTCAGTGTCTCAATTTCTCGAATTCGATTTTCAGCTAAAATTATGAAATAATATATAGATGGAGATAGTTCAGCAAACTCATTGGCAACATGCCAACCCCATTTCAATTGAATTTTCTCTTCTCTGTAGTCTTGAAGAATTTTATAAATGGTTTGTCTAAATATGGGACGTATAAATTCATACATGTTAGGATCAATCAGAACATGGTGGATCTACACAGATGCAAAGAAGAAAAAAAGTGAGATGCAGAAAATACAAAAAAAAAAAAGGAAATACAAAATAATAAATAAATAAAAAGAAAAGAAAAGAAAAAATACAAGGATGTTAAATTATTATTCTATCTACTAAATTATATTCCCCGACAACGTCGCCAAAAACTTAACACACTCACAAAGTGGTTCTTTACTCCCAAGTATAAGAGTGTCGAAGTAATAAAATAACCTGGTAAGTCTGGGGTCGATCCACATGGAATAGATTTAGTAAAATAAAATAAAAAATCGAGTGAAAATAAAAAAATTGAATTGTTTGAGGTGATTGACAATTTTAAATTGGACTACAACAATAAAATAAAATACTGGGGTTAGGGGATCCACTTTAAATATTTCAAATTTAGAGAAATCTTACTTGTTATAATATATAAATTGTCATTATTACCCACTTAATTTATTTCAGGAATTAATTATGCCAAAACATATAAAACCAGCCATAAAGACAGTAATAACATTTGTCTATAACAAGTCTAGTAGGTACTCAATTATGCCAAATAAATAAAACCAGTCATATAGGCGGTAACACAGTTTGTCAATAATTAACTCAAAATTAAATTAAATATTATATTATAATATAAGTAAGATTAATCTATATTTTCATATTAAGAGCTTCACCATTTACCCCAACAGGATAAAATTAGCTACTCATACTTTGAATAAAAACACACATAATTTTATCGCTGAAAGAAAAATAAATTACAACAAAGCTTGAAAAATAAAACACACAAGAGCTGAAACCCCTCACAAATTTTCTAACAGTGACGTATGAAAGAAGCTGAGGAAATAAGAGAGGTGAACACCTATATTTATAGCAAGAGGTGCTCACCTCATGCATTACAAAAGTCAAAAGCTGGGTTCTCTTCTTTTTGGTTGAAATTAATAATTTATTCACATGTCATATTTGCTTTTGAACATTGTGCAAATTGCATGGACCTTCCACCTTTTGCATCCCATCACCAGGTCACGAGCCTTGTTTCTATATTCTTTATTTTGATAATATTTTTTTAAAAAAAAAAATTTAGATGATCAAGAGATGTGAGAAATTTATCACATGTGGGTCGTCATTTGTGAGGAAGTCTTATAAGATTTTATCGTGTCCAACACTCACTAAAAATTATAAGCTCATTTTGTTGCCAATCTAAACACGATGAATGTTTTCCAAGTCCGATTTGAATCTAGTTGTCATGCTCTTTTGGATTTTCTGGGTCCTGAAATTAAGATCTTATATCAATTTTCCCGTTGAGCATCTGAAACAGTATTTTACCTACACAATAAATAAAAATCACAATAAAAATATATATTACATAAATTTATTTATTATTTTACAAATGTGCTAAATTAAGGGGATTAATGAAATTATAAGTGTAAAATGATTAATTTCTCTTTTATTAAGTATACAATTTTTCATGTTCATCAGAAAACAGGAACCCATGTATGTTTTGTGTTTTTCCTATTTTTGACATCTAATTAGCCTTAAATGCAAATAGTGGTTGGGTGTTAGACACCGGTAGTCCCACTCATATTTGCAACTCGAAGCAGAGCGTGAGAATTAAAAAAGGCTAAACAAAGGGGAGATCCAGCTTAGAGTTGGCAATGGGGATACATTGGATGTCAAGGCCATAGGAACAATTGTTCTGGATCTCCCTAATGGATGTAAATTAATTTTACATGACTGCTATTATATACCCTCTCTTATTAGACAGATAATATCGTTACCAATATTGGATAAAAAGTGATATAAAATAATTATTAAAAACGATGATTTATGTTTATTTGATAAGGATCTATTTGATATGTGAATATTCTTTATCTAACGGTCATTATGTTTTGGAAACATATCAAGATGTCTTTAATGTAGAGAAAAATACAAGTAAAAGATCTGAATTAAATAATACCGAATTATGGCATATGAGATTGGGCCACATAGGTGTTACACGCCTATTAAAAATAGTTAAGAATGGTTTAATTAAAGATCCTTATCCAATTTGTAAGTCATGTGTCCAATTGAAAATGACAAATGCCCAATTTCTTTATGTTGGACACCGTGTTGAAGATTTATTGGAGCTAGTACACAGTGATGTGTATGGTCTATTAAATCATATTGCTCATAATGGTTCAACTTACTTCGTGACTTTCACTGATGATAAGTCGAGATATGAATATGTCTATTTGAAGAGACATAAATCAAAAATATTTGAAAAATTCAAAATATTCTGAAACAAAGTAGAAAGACAAACTGATAATTTCATCAAGTGCCTTCGATCAGATCGAGGTGGTGAATTTATGAGTGACAAATTCAGATGTTATTTAAGACAAAATGGGATTCTCGCCCAATATAGCCCACCAAGAACTCCTCAACACAATAGTGTATCTGAGCGGAGAAATCGTACTTTATTGGATATGGTACGATCTATGATGAGCTATACAAATCTTCCATATTACCATTGGGGTTGCGCTTTACTTACTTCTACCCATAAACTTAATAGAGTTCGATCAAAAGCTGTTTCTACCACCTCATATCAGATATGGTACGGTAGAAATCAAAGTCTTATATATTTAAAGATTTGGGGTTATCCCACGTATGTTAGAGTCGCGCAGCGGGTAAACTAGCACCTAGTGGATATAAAAAAAGGTTCGTTGGATTTCCTGAAAATTACTTAGGATATCAATTTTATGACTCTGAACAATGAAATGTATTTGTTGCTCATTTTGCCACACTTCTTGAAAAGGAATTTTTGAGAGAAAGTAGGAATTATAGAAAGATTGAACTCGATGAGTTTGATCCCAATATTGAGGAATCTGAGATGGAACCAGAGATCTAACTAGGTGAAGGATCTACAACACAGGTTCTACATAGGTCGAATAGAATATCAAGGCCTCCTGAGAGATTATTTTTTACATTTGATGTGAGCCTTGATGTTCTCCTCTTGGAGGAAACAGATCCGACTATGTATAAACAATCGATATTGGGTATCGATTCAGGAAAATGGCAAGAAGTCATGAAATCCGAGATGGATTCTATGCATGACAATCAAGTCTGGGACTTAGTTAAACTTCTTGAATGAGTTAAACCTATTGGTTGTAAATGATTTTATAAAAGGAAGTAAGGACCCAATGGAAATGTAGAAACTTTTAAGGCCCGACTAGTAGCGAAAGGTTACACTCAATGTCCCAGGATTGACTATGAGAAAACTTTTTTCCAGTAGCCACGCTAAATTCCATTATGATTCTTTTAGCCATTGCTGTATATCATGACTATGATATATGACATATCGAAATGAAAATGGCGTTCCTAAATGGATTCCTCGAGGAGAATATGTAACATCCCGCCTTAGCAGCAATGTTACCGGCAGGAGACGGGCTAAACCCATCTCCATAAGCCTCTGATTCTAGAAAAATTTCGGCATGATGCATTCGTAACATCATGCAACCTGGCCTATAGCCAGCATCCATATACAACATAAACAACTCAAGATAAAATACAACTAGGCTCCATGCCCGAAAATACGTATATGCAAAAACTTTTCTAAAATAAACTCGTGCTCAGCACGTTACAACTTATACAAACTAAAACATAAGCAACTAGACTCTTTATTTCCTCCCAAGACCTGGTGACTGGCTGACTGCAACGCTGCTATCCGGCTCCTCAAGCTCTAATGTCTGTGGTCGACCGATCAGGTCACCAACCTGCAAAACTCAAACACTATTGTGGCGTGAGTCATAATGACTCAGTAAGTAACTATGATCATTCCTTGAGCGTCAAGCACATGCAAAGTCTGGGTCATGTTTCTGTATTAACCTGCGATGTCTATGTGATCATGCAAATATAAATTAAGTTTAATTTCAATATTAATTCCAATCCATTTAACAATCATATTACTTTATCACTAATCCTCTATATCTGACTACACACATACTTTAAATCATGTTTCTTATTTACATCAATAACAGACATCAAGTTTCTATTTTACTAACTATATATCGAAATCCATCACACTTCTGTTGCGCTACTCTGATTTTTCAACTCTTACCTTCTATACTCTATACTAATCTGATTCAGGTATTTATTATAACTTTCTCTCTTTCATTACTTTGAAATATCATCAAATCGGTCACTCTAAAATAATATTCCCATCAAACATTTAATCCACTATTACCAACCATGTATACATGCATATGTTATCATTTCATCATGTTCTAGCATTTTAAAAATATGTTCTTTCTAAGTAAGCATACAACTCATACAATTATCATTGATACATATACATTAAATAAGATCATGCTACTATGCATTCGTACTTTACAAAATGTTACTTCTATATGAACATTGCTACACACAAAGTTAACCATATATACATTCTGATGCAAACATGTCATCAGGTATTAATGCCAACTATATGCATCCAAATGATAACTAGAATGTATGATTTATATGCATAACTTGTGAACTATTTTCAACTTTAACATGTAATATAATTTAGAAGATACTTCTTGAAAACCTTTTCTGGAAAACTGTTTTCTGAAACTCTTTCTGAAAATCTCTTTATAAAACTTATCTTTCTAAAATCATGTTTTGAATCTCTAGTTTCTGGAAACTATTTTTAAAATCTTGTTTCTGAAAACTGTTTACTGAGAGTCTGAAAACTGAAAACTCTTTCTGAAAATCTTTCTTTTTCTTGTACTTCTTTCTAAAACCGCCTTTCTAAGTTCTTTTCTGAAAATCTTTTCTGAAAACTGAAAACTGAAATCTGAAATCTTTTTTCTGAAAATCAAATCTCCGCCCGAAGGCGCATCTCCGCCCGTAGGCGCATCTCCGCCCGTAGGCGCATCTCAAGTTACATCTGAGCGCCGAGGATCTAGGAGCGTCCCCTCAGTCCTCCACATGTGCACATGTGTCAAATCCGTCAATTCCAATTAGTGTACAACTGGGATGGGTCAAATCCCAAATCCCGAATCCATATGAAATCCGTCAATTCCAACTGAATCTCAAGTTACATACTGGGGTGAGTTTTTACCTCATGCCCTGAAAACATAAAACTATACTTAAATCTCAAATCTGGAAGAAAACACTTTTCTGAAATACGATTTGCTCAAAAATTTCTGAAAACTTTTTCTTAACAACACTTTGAATCTTTAAAATCATTTTTAACTTTTATTTAACCCTTTCAAAGGATAACACATAAACATATATATATGCCTTTTTAATGCTTGTACTTCCCTGATCATGCATATGTTGATTTATTTCTGCCCATTAATAATATGTGGATTTCACTCCTTAAATATTTTCATTATACATACTTAAATTAACAAACATTAACACTACTATATCTTATAACTACAAAACATTAATTAATAACTTCAAGATTGTGCTTATTCACTTGCTTTCTTCACTGACAGACCCGTCATCAATTTTATTCAATTCTGATTTTCCAGTTCTTTACCAACCCATGCTTTAAAATCATACATTTAAAGACATGGTGCGTATAAATAGTCATAACTATAATTAACCAAAGACACTACATCTTGATTTTCTTATTTTCTTATAAACCCATATTTCAATCATAGAACTTGCACACATCACACCTCACACATGCTCTTCATATTATAAACTGCAAGTCACAACTATTTAAGTATTTTTAACAATATCATATATTTGTACTTAGACAAATACGCTTAATCCATATATATACACTCATTAACAAATGACTTATACCAATTCGATGATTCCATAACCTGCTATTTATAAACTTATACAAATAACCCTATTATAACATGGTGTTACTGTTACCCAAGTTTTTATCCATTTTCAATAATCAAGTTTACTTATTTAATTTCTACTAATTACCCAATATACTACATTGTTATTATGTATTCAACTTCTTCTACCACAAAACTATTACTTTACAGATTCTGACTATCCAAAGTCACTCTAATCAAATCGTTTTCTTTGCTTATACTTAGTAAGAATAAGAACGTCATCTTTCTTACATTCTATTTGTTTTCACTTTTCATTATATTTTAACCTTGGGGGTATTTAATCTACGACCATTCGGGGAACTAATTGAGGCCAAAAGAAGAGCATATCCTATATAAATCACAATCAAATAATCAAAGACACACACACGATTCATTTAATATCTAAAGCCATTTTTCATTTAAACCTTAAGAAACTAACTAATCTACAATTCTGCAATCACTTCAGAAACACTTTCCATGTGTCAAAATACTTTAATTCGATCAAAAGTATAAAACATTAAACAAACCCAGTAATAAAATTAAGCCCTCTTTACCAACTCATCATCATCAATATAAACGTACTAAAACAGGATGGTAACAAAAACCTTATAGGCTTATGTATTTCAACAACTAATATTATACTCATATATTCTTACTCACGTAACATAAACCAATACTTTATTAATTCAAATAAATCTTATAAATCCCATATCTTTGTGTTTCATATTCGGCTTCACTGAGCCATAGTCACCTTCTAATTATTCAATCTTAAATTTAAGCAACACATAACACTCAATTACAGTAATTACGCCTCCCTTCACAGTATGTTGACTATATAGGCCTAATTACTATTCTAACAATTAAATCCTCAAATTGGCAAAAGTCATAAATCAATGGCAATTAAAGCACAAAATTCCCCCATTTTCCTCACTTAATAATTTCGGCTATAGCACATTCTCACTCATTTACCAATATAACTCATGACAAATCACAGACATAATCCTACTATCAAAATACTATCTCAATCTAAGTCTATTTAGCAAAAAATTAGATTAAATTCAAGGAAATCCTGATCACAACCTACTTACCCATTTGCATCTCTCTCGGCCTGGCTTCTTCTTTTTTATGTTTCTTTCTCCTTCACTTCCCTCTTTCTCGATCCCTTCTGTTTTCGGCTTTCTTTTTCTTTTTCTTTTGTTTTTTTTTTTTGTTTCTCCTCAGCTTTCCACTTTTTCTTCCTTGTTCTCGATCTTTCCCTCTTCTTTTCTGATTTCCTGTTTTTGTGTGTCTATTGTGTGTATTGTGCTGTGCGTGTGTAATATATTTATATTATATATGAAATATCTAGAATAATTGGTGTGTTGTTAAAAAAATATCTAGATATATATATATATATATATATATATATATATATATATATATATATATATATAAATCAATGGTATGGAGAGAATTCTAGAGATATTTATTTATATAAATATATAAATACTAATTCATTAAATTCCAATTTTAATCCTTTTGTATTTATCTTTAAAAAAAATTCTCATTTAAAATAACAATTAACCTCGTGTTCGGACTCGGTCTCACGAGCAAAAATAAATTTATGTGATCTCGCTAATATAACCGGGTCGTTACAGAATATCTATATGGAACAACCAAAGGGTTTCGTATCCAGTGGGACATCAAACTTGGTTTGTAAGCTCAAAAAGTCTGTTTATGGACTTAAATAGGCATTCTGAAGCTGGAATCATCATTTTGATGAGATAATTAGATTATTTGGATTCATAAAGAATGAGGAAGAACCTTATGTTATAAGAAAGTTAGTGGGAGCATGATAGTATTTCTTGTACTGTATGTAGACGATATCCTTATCATTGGGAATGATATAAGATTGATGCAAAGTATGAACATGGGTGAAGCTTCCTATATACTAGGTATAAGGCTCTACCGAGATAGAGTAAGGAAGCTTATATGGTTGTCGTAATCCACGTACATAGATAAAATATTAGAAAGGTACATTTTTACTAACTACAAGGCAATAAATGTACCTTTTCGATATGACATACATATTTCGAAGAAAATGGCACATCAGACTGAAGAAGAGAGAGTTAGAATGTCTAACTTGCCATATGCTTCTTGTATTAGAATTGTTGCGAGATTATCGTACCGCAAGTATACAGTGTCAAGTTTTAGTAAAAGATAAGTATGAGTGTCGAACCCACAAGGATTGCAATCAAATTTTCACTAAGTACTATAATTGATAAACTTAACTTTATTTAGAAAGCAATTTAAAATAAACTAAATTGAAAATAAAAACTAAGAAACAAGAGATCTAAATTTTTAATTTGAGAAAAAACAAGGATGAGAAGTATTCTAAAGTCTGATTTCACCTAGATATCTCCTCCAGCCACTTTAGTCACAGTAGAGCGTTCATTTGGCCATTGGAAATTGTTAATGGCCATATCCTCCAGTAGAGCATAGACATCTTCAGCAGATTTCTTGAACAAGGTTCCTCTAGTAGCTGCATCAACTATAGTCATATTTGGATTATCCAACCCATTATAAAATAGTTGAATCTTGACCCAGTCTTCAAAATTATAATGTGGGCATCTCCTGAATAGATCTTTAAAGTACTCACACGCCTCGTACAAGTTCTCGGTGTCGAACTGCTTAAATATGCTAATTTATGTTCTCAGTTGGGCTGATTTAGCTGGTGGAAATAACTTTGCAAGAAATTTAGTGGCCATGTCCTCCCATATCATGATGCTCCATATTGGTATAAATTACAGCCAACCTCTCGCCTTGTCTCTTAAACAGAATGGGAACAAGCGTAGCCTGATGGTCTCTTTAGTCACACCATTCATCTTTATGGTATCTGTCATCTCCAAGAACATCCTTAAGTGAACAGTGGGATCCTTTACAGCTGAACACCCAAACTGGTTCTTTTACATCATATTGATCAATGCATGTTTCATCTCAAAATTGTTGGCATTGATTGGTGGGTGCGTAATCCCCGAATAATTATCGTCTACGAATGGCTTGAAGTGATCTCGAATTGCCACATGGCGTGGGCTGTTCTCTATATTTCCAGCTGCCATTACTTCTTTCTTAATTTTCCTTTCTTTCCATAGTCTTCTCGCTATTTTTTTCTATTTGAAGATCAAACAGAAACGAGTCAAGACTTATGGATCTTCGCATTTACTAAAGCATATAAAGACAAGAAAAAGTACTAAAACAAAAATAATAAATAATAAATACTAAAAATAAAAATCTAAATTAAACTAAGGTTACTTGGTAATAGTTTTAATGTGAATTAGATTAACAATCCCTGGAAACGATGCCAAAAATTTATTACGAGATTATCGTGTTGCAAGTATACGGTGTCGAGTTTTAGTAACAGATAAGTATGAGTGTCGAACCCACATGGATTGTAATCAAATTTTCACTAAGTACTATAATTGATAAACTGAACTTTATTTAGAAAGCAATTTAAAATAAACTAAATTTAAAATAAAAACAAAGAAATAAGAAATCTAAACTTTTAATTTGAGAAAAAAACAAGGATGAGAAGTATTCTAGAGTCTGATTTCACATAGTTATCCCCTATGTATTTGTTATGTCAATCAATTATTATTCACTTTCTTAGTTTATAAGCCAAGAATCCTAAATTATTCTAACTCCCTGTCCTGAGTGCCGATTGAATATATTATCAATTACAGACTTCGATATCCCTATAAAAATATAGTAATTAACAATGCATTACGCTTTGTGATTCTTTGTTAACGACTTCAAAGGAATTATAGGTTATCCTGAACTTTACAAATCTCCTAAGTTATATTCTCTATATCATATTCAAAATGACCTCTCCTGAGTGATGGATTCTAAATACACATCATCTTAATTTGTGGCCAACAAACTAGAAGCATTAAACACAAGACAATATAAATAAACTGAATTAAAAATTTAATAAAAATCAAATTGGAAAACAACATATAAGTTCAAGCATAGGCTACATCATCCTTTAGAATAATAGAGTTATTTCATGACTAAAGATAAAAACAATGAAAATAATGCCAAGAACATATTAGACACCATTAGAGTTTAAAGAAAGAAACTAGAAGATAAAACTCGAATCAAATACTTTCTTCTTCGGACGTCACCGACTTCATCTCCTCGTGTCGCTCTTCAATCTTATTCTTTGGATCACTCTAAAATATGTATTTAGAACTCTTTGTTGTGTCTTTTTCTTCCCTTCTATCATTTTGGACGAGCTTCTATATTTATAGGGAAGTCCTGGAGTCATTGTGCTTGTAGAATAATAATTTCTGAAGAATCTAGAACTATGTCGCAACGTTTCGACGTCAGAATTGGCATCGCTACACCTAACTCTCTAGATTTTATGTTGCCAGCAAATTTGGGTGTCGGGACGCTTGAGCAAATTTCCAGGATAGGTTTTTCTACGCTTTCAGCCTTTTGCCGCGTGCTTCCTTTGCGTCCGTAAGCTTCTAAAACACATACATTTTCTCCAAGATCCATACTCTAATGATTCTTATCAATAAAATATTAAACAAACTATAAAATACATTAAATGGCACGAAATCTAACAAAATAATAAGTTAAGAATGCAAGAATAAATGGGTATAAACCGCACTTATCAAGAAGGATTATGTATGTTGTGCTATGTACAAGACCTGAAATCAGTTTCAGCATTAGTGTGACTAGCCGATATCAATCTAATGCAAGTAATGATCATTGGACAGCCGTGAAACATATCCTGAAATATCTTAAGGGTACTAAAGATAAGTTTCTCATATATGGAGAAGCTGTGCTACAAGTTAAGGGTTATACAGACTCTGACTTTCAAGGAGATCCGGAAGATAGAAAGTCAAAAGAGTGGCTCCTTCAAGTTTCCTTCAAGTTAGGTAAGTTTCCTCACTCTTCCCTTCTCAATTTCAAATTTTATGCTTGGGAATCCTTTTTCCATTTTCGAATTTGAGATAAAGAATAAGATTAAAGGGCTCCTTATGAATATAATCAAAACTAGAGTTCTTTGTCATTCTTAGTTACTTGGCCCTCGTCGAGATCAAGTTTAACACCAAATATGTTTAGGTTATGAATTATGGTTTGAATTAACCAACAAATTTGATGAGTTGGTCATCGTCATGATCATTTATTTTGGAGACAAAGGTTAAGATTCATATAAGATATAATGACAAGATTTGTCAAATTAACGAATCTATGAGTTACATGAGATGTAATTGGTAACAAGCACCTACCCAATAGGACTTAAATAAAGTGATTAACCATCATTGTCATTTTATTTTAATGTAAAATGAGATTATAGTCCATAAAAATTTTATCACCAAGAGGGTTGACAAAATTCAAATAAAATAGTGGGAGTAACCATTAGATTAAAAGTCCAAATATCTCATATTTAAATCAATGTATTAAAACTAATCAAAATTCTCTATTCTTTATATAGGTTTCCAAACAAAACATGAGTAACAATATCTCCCTCCGAAGCATACTTGATGCTAATAAGTTGAATAGACCTAACTTCGCGGATTGGTACCACAACCTAAGAATCGTTCTTAAGTAAGAGAAGAAGGTTTATGTCATAAAACAGAGTGTTCCATCAGAACTTGTCGAAGATACAACAAAGGAGGAATATAATACTTGGTTAACCCATTAGGATGATAACGAGTATATAGTATGTGTGATGTTGGGCTCAATTTCATCATAATTACAAAAGCAACATGAGTCTATGGATGAAAGTACAATTATAAAAAGTCTTAAAGAGTTGTTTGATGCATCCGCTCACACGAAAAGATATGAGATATCTAAGGCTCTTTTTCGATCCATGATGAAAGACGGTTCTTCAGTTAATGACCATGTATTAAAGATGATTAGCTATATTAAAAAATTAGTTGATCTTGGTTTTGTCATGTACCATGACTTATTTATTAATCTTGTATTGCAATCACTTTCAGAGTCTTTTTCTCAGTTCATTATGAATTTTCATATGAACAAGTTGGATGCTACACTTTCTGAATTGTTTAATATGTTAAGACTTGATGAGAATGACTTGAAACCATAGAAAGGTTTTGTGACACTACTGAGTGGTTCCAAAAAATTTAAGAAATATCCTAAGAAAGTTTCAAAGAGTAAGGCCTAAAAGGCCAACACTCAGAAGCCCACTGGTGGTGTGACTAAGAAGAAAGACAATGGCAAGTGTTTCTTCTGTGACAAAGATGGGTATTGAAAGAGAAATTGTGCAAAATACCTCAAGGAAAAGAAGAAAAAGCAAGCAATTGCTTCTACTTCAAGTATATTTATGATTGAGGATAATCTTAATGATTGTTAATCTTATACTTGGGTATTGGATACCGATTGTGGTTCTCACATATGTAACAATCTGTAGGGCCTAAAGGAGAGTAGAATACTTCAAAGAGATGAAGCAGAAATACAAGTGGGAAATGGAGCAAGAGTTGTTGCTTTAGCCGTAGGAACTCATTTTCTATCATTACCAAGTGCATTAGTTCTAGAATTAGAAAATTATTTTATGTTCTAGTACTTAGTAGAAACATTATTTATGTATCTTCTTTAGACAATAAATGTTTTAATTTTATAATAAATAACAATTGTTGTTCATTTTCACATGATAATATTTCTTATGGTACTAGATATTTGAGCAATGGATTGTATGTTCTGAAATTAGATAACAATATCTTTAATATAAATAAACAAGATAGTCTAAAAGAGTCATACCTTTGGCATTGTAAACTTGGTCATATCAATGAAACCCCGACTTAGAAAAATACATAAAGAGGGTTACTTGAACCCCTTTGATTATGAATCATATGCAACTTGTGATTCTTGTTTAATTGGTAAAAAGACCAAATTACCCATTGCTGGAAATGGACTACATGCAACTGAATAACTAGAGCTAGTATATACCGATCTATGTGGTTCTATGTCAATTCAAGCAAATGGTGGTTATTTTTACTCCATAATCTTTACTGATGATTATTCACATTTTGGTTGCGTATACTTAATGAAGTATAAGTCTGAATCATTTGAAAAGTTCAAAGAATTCAGAAATGAAGTAAAGAAACACACTAGCAAAAGCATTAAGACACTCTGATCTGATCGATATGGAGAATACTTGTGCTATGAGTTTCAAGAGTATTTTAAGGAACATGACATCATTTCACAATGGACTTATCCAGGGACACCGTAACACAATAGTATTTCCGAAAGGAGAAATCAAACCTTATTAGACATAATACGATCAATGATGTCCAACACAAATCTTCCAATATTATGTTAGGGACTAGTATTAGAAATCGTTGCTTATATTCTAAATAATGTTCCCTCTAAATATGTTAGCAAGACACCATATGAGATATGGCATGGCAAACGGCCTAATCTCAACTTTGTAAAAGATTGGGGTTATGAAGATTATGTGAAGAAATAACCTGCTGAAAAACTGGAGTCAAGGTCAATTAAATGTAAATTTATGTGGTATCCAAAAGAAACAATAAGATACTACTTCTACGATCCAAGTGAACAAAATGTGTTTGTTTCACGCAACACTATTTTTCTAGAGAAATGAGTTTCTTATAAGAAAATATAGTGGGAGTAGATTGGAACTTAATAAAGTCCTAGATTATCAAATGACAATGAATTACCTTCAGCTCAAAAAAGATTGGCGATGGAACAACCACAAATTCAAGAACACCAAAAGTCTAGTAGAATACAAATGAGCCAGTAAGATATAGATCTCTTGTGGAAGGTAAACATGATATATTTGTCATTGAGAATGATAATTCTACTAGTTATACAGAGTTAATATCTGACATTGACTCTTTTAAATGACTTGAAGCTATGAAATTCAAAATGGATTCGATGCAAAACAATCAAGTTTTGAACTTGGTAGATGCACCTGAAGAGATCATTGTCATTGGGTGTAAATGGGTCTTTAAAAGAAAGACAGATGCATATGCAAAAATTCAAACCTACAAGGCTAGGTTTTTGGTAAAAGGTTACAAACAAATTCAAGGAATTGATTATGATGAAATTTCTTCGCCAGTTGCCATGTTAAAGTCCATTAGGATTCTGCTTACAATAGTAGCATACCATGATTATGCGATTTGGCATATAGATGTCAAAAATGCATTCTTGAATGGAAACCTCATAAAGGATATGTATATGACACAGTCTGAAGGTTTATTTCTAAAGGAAACATAAACAAGGTATGCAAGCTAAAACGATCCATTTATGGATTAAAGCCAGCTTCTCTGAATTGGAATCTTTATCTTGATGAAACAATCAAAGAGTTTGATTTTATCAAATATGAAGATGAACCTTTTGTATACAAGAAGGTTCGTGGGAGCGTAGTTGTATTCCTAATATTATATGTGGATGACATATTAATAATAGGAAATGACATTCCAATGCTCTAAATAGTCAAACTATGTTTATCCAAGAAAATTCTCCATGAAGGATTTGGGAGAAGCAAACTATATTCTAGGAATTAAAATATTTAGAGATAGATCTAAAAGGTTGTTTAACCTCTCACAATCCATATATATAGATAAAATTCTAAAAAGATTTAAGATGGAAGATTCCAAAACAGGTTACTTGCTTATGAGACATGGGATCTATCTTTCTAAGAATATGTGCCCTAAATTTCTAAAGAGGTTGAGGCATGAAACAGATCCCATATGTTTCAGCAATAGGATCAATTATTTACGCTATGTTATGTACAAGACCTGATGTGTCTTACGCTCTTAATGTTACGAGTAGATATCAGACTAATCCTTAAGTACTTAAGAAGGACTAACAATATGTTCATGATTTATGGAATATGTTATGAGCTCAAAATATTGGACTATTATGATGTTAGTTTTCAGTCTGATAAAGATGATAGCAAATCACAATCTAGATATTTGTTTACTATGTTTGGAGGTGCAGTAAGCTAGAATAGAAGTGGCCAAGGTTCCGGTTCGGAACCAGAACCAAACCGGAACCTGACCGGTTCGGTTAGGGTTCTTGCCCTGACCGAACTGGTTGGAACCGCTGGAACCGAACGGTTCTAGCGGTTCTAACGGTTGCAACACGAATCCTAATCCCCAATTAATGTTTAAATCTCAATTTTTTATTTTCAAAAAAGTAAAAAAAAAAAAAAAAAAAAACGAAGGGAACCGTACGGTTCGGTTTCGGTTCCTGTTGCGGTTTCGGTTCCACTTAAGTGCAGAACCGAAAACCTAACGGTTCGATTCCGATTCGGAACCGAAATCGAACCGTGGCCACCTCTAAGCTAGAAGAGTTCTAAATAAAATACTACAGCGGACTCAACAACGTAAGGCGGGTACATAACTGCTTCAGAAATAGCTAAAAAAACAGTTTGGATAAAGACGTTCATCACAGACTTATGTGTTCTTCTTGATAGTAACAATACGATTGTGATGTATTGTGACAACACGGGTGGCATAACACATGCTAAAGAATCTAGGTCTTATCGAAAATCTAAACATGTTCTTAGGCGGTAACACATATTTAGAGAGATAATCAAAAGAGGTGATGTGAAGATAGAGAATATTCATACTGAAGATTCTCTTACTAAAGCATTAACCTAACATAAACATGATAGGCACGCTGAAGTATTTGGTGTAAAATATCATAGAGATTGATTATAGTGCAAGTTGGAGATTGTTGGTTATATGCCCTACATCCAATAGAGACAAATATGTAATTTTATATTATTTATAAGTATTGTATAAAAATATTTTTGACTACTTATAAAAAAATCCTTAGAATGATGATTAAATGAATTAAATTTAGTTGAAATTATGAGATCCCGTCATTCCTAAATATTCTCGATCGTAGGATTATCCACACTAGGATATTGATAAATCTAGTTTAGATCAGCATATGTTATGTATGCTTCCTTAGCAAATGAAGGTAGCTGATTTCATAAGCTTCTAGTGAATGTGTTCATTTAGTCTAACATATGGATGCTTGTTGGAGAATAAGTACATTGAACTGACTCATTTGACCATATAGAGTGTTATCCACATGTCAATGAGATTTCTATTTGTTACGATAGTATAAATGATCCTTAGACTTGAGGTCTCCATGGTACCTTGTATGTGGATCATATATTCTTTGACATTATACCTCTGTAGTCCATAGCGAGATTGCACATAGGGTCACGATTGGACAATATGAAAAGCATACGAAAGCAGTAAGGGATCAATAAAGTATTTACCGCTCTAGATAACATAGATTCGATATCCTAACTTGCACAATTTGTAATAATTGATAATATGAGTCCATGGCCATGATGAGTTCTGAAAGGAGTTTCAGAGACTCTAAATATATGTATATATATTATCAGCTTAAGTCAATGTTTCTAATAGCCATGATTTGATAGAGTATACATTTTCCATGCTCTAGAATTAATGGAGGGATATGTATGAGGCAAAAGGATTGAATCATATGGTAATCGTATACGGAATAGTTTGCACTAAAGTTTGTATTATTTCTTAATTGGGGTCATAATGCATCGCTAGATTTCGCTATTGATCTATGAAAATTAGATTCTTAATTAAGGAGTTAATTAAGAATAAATCAATTAGATTAAGTTATCTAAACCTATGAAGTCTATAAGTATCTCCATTTCCAATATAAGAAAGAACCTAATGGGTCATACACTTTAAAGTATTGAAGAGTTAAGAATAAATTATGTAAAATTAAGTTTTAGGACTTAAATGTTAAGTTCTTAAGCTTTTGGGATAAATTCATAATTTTAGAAATTATGGATGGAAAATAAAATTCTGAAAATTGCGGGCCAAAATGTAAATCATGAAATTATGGGTTGTTTCATAATTTTCAAAAGTGCATTGGTCATTTTGTAATTTTCAAAAATATATGGGTTGAAATATAATTAAGTAAAGTATTTGTATTAAATTATAATTTCAGCTTTATAGTATCTTAATTTGATTAGGATTGATAAACTTTATTTAATTAATTTAATTAAATAAAAGGATAAATAATTATTTTGTTTAGGATGGATTTGGATTCCAATTTTGATAGGATTAAACCTTATCCCTATCCTAACACTCCTAATTTGATTGGGATAAAAACAACTAAGATTAAAATCTATAACTCCTTTTTTTTGCTATTCATTCAACATGAAAAACATTTGAGAGAGAGAAAATTTAGAATTTTCTTTAATTAAGAATTTTCTTTTAATAAAAATAAAATTCTTTATATTCCCAAAAATTCCAAATAAAAAGGTATATTTTCGTAAGTTACCATTAAAGAAAATACATCTGTATAATTTTGGATTTGAGAAGTTCAAAATCCTTAATTCCTGCATAATTTTGGATTTGAGAAATGCAAAATCTTTATTTCTCTGCTCTATGTAAATATTGTTGGAGGCCAAACGTTTGAGTGGCTTTGAAGATTACACGAGAAGCGATTCGAGGATTGTTTACAAACTCCATTGGCAATAAAGTCTTAAGGTAAGTTCTTTATTTATTCTTGCTAATTTAAATAGATCATGAAGCATGTAAATTATTAAGATCTTGGATTGGAAATTTAAGTTTAAAATTTAAGAATTTTAAATTTCTACCGCATATATATATATATATATAATATATATATATATATATATATATATATATATATTATATATATATATATATATATCACATAATTGTTTGAGATTAAATTGATTTATCCGATTTTGTTTAATTTCTTAACAAAATAAATGCGGGCAAAATTTTGACTTTGGCCTTGCATTTGTAACACCACACGTTTGATTTTGTTATCATTTTTATTTGAATTATTTGGTAAAAGTGGAAGTTGTTGGACAGTGATGACCCATAGCATCACTATTTGTACAAATCATGGTGTTATTGTAGAAATTAACTATGTGACAAAAGAAATTACTCTTTTATCATTTGTGATTAAAAGAAAGACAAAATCAAACTAACTGTTGTCAAATTAACTGTTGACAAAGAAAGACAACAGTTAAGTCTCGGGAATCTGACTCTAAAAGACCATGTTTGCCAATTTATAAGAAAATTGGATGGGAAGCTTGTCCCTGACGCATAGACGTCATTCAAGCCGTTACATTATTGTAAATATTATATCTCTTTGTCTTTTCTTAATAATTGTGATTTGTTTTGTTATTTTCTCCGACAGGATCCAAACTACTTTTTGACCTTTCACGATTTACTATTTTGCCACTAATCGTCCTTTGGAAGATACTTGTGTTATTATTACTCACCCTTTTCAGGTTCTATAAATTCAACTCATCATTGAACTCTTGAAGGCATCCAGAGCTGAAAAAAGAAACACAAAAATATGGAAGCCACTTCAAGAAGACGAGTTGTAAACATTTGTGTGATTTGTGGTACTAGTGTTGGTGTTAAACCAGAATATGTAGCAGCAGCACAGGAATTGGGTCGAGTCATTGCTGCAAGGAATATGCACTTAGTATATGGCGGTGGAAATCTTGGACTAATGGGGATCGTTTCAAAGGCTGTACAAGATGGAGGCAGCCAAGTTCTGGGAATCATCCCAAAACCCTTGGCAGAGGCGAATCTTATTAGATCATCAAACGGCGAAGAACTAATTGTGCCAGGTATGTCTGAATGACTGGTAGAAATGATTAACTTTGTTGATGCTTTTATTGCTTTGCCAGGTGGCTTGGGTACAATAGAGGAAATTTTTACAGTGTTATCTTGGGCAAACCTGAACATACACCAGAAACCACTTGGACTGTTTAACATTGAAGGATTTTATGATTTTCTATGTGTGTTTCTTGATGATGCCTGGAGAAATGGGTTCGTGTCAAAACCTGTAAAAGTACTTCTCTTTACTACCAGAACTGCCCCGGATTTAATTGATCAAATCTTAGCCTTTGAACCACAAATTGACCCCATTCTTTCCAAGATAAACCGGTCCGATGATGATCGTGGTAAGAGGCGTCGGATAAATCTGGATCTTAACCTGTAATTTTTCACTTAGATGTAGAATTTCAGCTAACCATGTACGGTTTTCTAAACTCTTCTTCTACTGTTTAAGACATTGGGGACAATGTCTCATTTAGGTTTGGGGGAAGGGAATAGTTAATTTGTATCTTGTTTTTATTGTTTTATTTTTAGTCTAAATTTTTTCGAAAAATACAAAAAAATTGAAATTTTTTTCAAAAATCACAATTTTTTTTTTATGTTTTTAATTTGATTAATCGGGTGAAATTGGTGTAAGAGATAGCTGTGTAAGGAAATTTCACTCCTGAGACGTATCTCAACCTATTTCGGAACAAGTTAATTTTTGTTTATTTCCTTTTGAGTAATTTAATTTGTGAATTCTCTATAATACTGACTAAAATGAATCTTCATATGTTCAGTTGACAGGTATTATCAACATACATAGTAACATACATACATGAGCTATAATTGAAAAGTTTGTAATATTCAGTGCTCTAGTTTAATTGGAGGAAGCATCTAAAAAACGATGGGATAAAAAAAAGAAAAAAATGTATAAAAAAAAATGTCTGAGATCCGAGTTATTAAGTCTGTAAGGGAGTCTTAACACCTAGTGCCCTAAAACCAACTGGTTTGGGAGTTACTGGCCCAAAGCTCGTTACATGGATCGAAGATGTTGCCAAAAAATATATATATCTGAAGTCTGAGTAATTAAGTCTGTAGGGGTGTCTTAACACCTAGTGCCCTAAAGCCAACTGGTTTGGGAGTCACTGACCCAAAACTTGCTACGTAGGTGGAAGATGTTGCATATAAATAAAAAAAAATCAAAAATCAAAGAAAAAAAATCAGAAAAGTCAGAAAAATTATTCCATTGCTTAAACAAAAAAGTTGTGAAATCTGATATAACTTTAGGACAAAAATATTACTTTCTTCTCAACTGTACTTGTGACTATTGAGGGCAAAAATGAGTTGATTAATATTTTGTTGACTGTGTATATGGAGAATGGTAAAAATAATCGGAGAATTTACTTATTCGGTATTTTAGAATGAAACAAAACAACTATTGACTTGGATTAGATGTTTCATCTGTTTAGTCACTAACTTCTTTATTCTCTTTTCTCTTGTCTTTTTACTTTTGTGTGCATTAGTTTAATTATCTTTTTACTTTTGTAAAACGTTTGTGGGTATCGTTGCTGTAAACCCTCACGAGACTACAACTCGTCCACTAGGGACACCAAGGGGTTTAAAGGCTTGTTGCATACGCTAAATGCAACTGTGATCCCTACGAAAGTGGCTTTGTTTAATTTTAATTATTTCTTGTATTTTATTTTATTGTTTTGCTTGAGGACTAGCAAAATGTTAGGTTTGGGGGTGTGATGAGCGGAAAATATATCAATATTTACCACCCCTTTTACTTAATATTTTGTTTAGTTTCTCGGATTTGATGAACGTTTTGATATGTTTTAGTTTATTTTGGAGATAAAATAATATTGGGACTCAATGAAATCATTTAGGACGAAATGTGGGTCAAATAAGGGCAAATATTGGACTTGACATATTAATTTTGGAGATTGGAAACTTGAAAGGGCGTTTTAACGAAATGCAGTTTTGGAAATTCCAATTTTGCGCATCTTTCGTATTTTGGGCATAATTTTTTACTCTGATATCGGATGGAGCTGATTCAAGTTTCAAATTAAAGAAGATGCAAAGATTTACAACTTTGAAAGACAAAATAATTTTTAATTCTGAAGATTGCATGACCGAAATTGATGAAACATTCATAAGTGTGTTATGTGTAATTATTAAAGTCATTTTCAAAGCAAAAAAATAAATTAATAAATAAATATTAAAAATTATCAAATCACCACCAAACATGATAGCAATTAGTGGAGCAATTAATAATGGATTTGGTGGAGTAATTAATAATGGATTTGGTGGAGCATTTGATGGATGATTTGATGGAGGCAAAATTTTACCTATAAATACCAAGTCATTTCATTTGTAAATTCATACTTTCTTCTTTGAAATTCCTTAAGAATAACTAAGAAGTTAAGAATAACTAAGAAGATTGTATCTTGTTTTTTTATTTACATCTTTCAGTAATTAATTTCCACTTTCGCACTTTCTTTTCTTTACTTTTCAGTTTTTACTTTTCGCAATTTACTTTTACGCACAGTATTTTCCTTTCTTTAATTTTTTAGTTTTTACTTTTCAAGCAATGAAGAGGTAACTCCCCCTTGCTGGGGTAAAAGGTAAAGCTTTTATTATTGCTATTTAGATTAATCTCCCCTAATTATAATATATAAACTAGTTAAAACCTGACTTAACGAGGATACCGCCATATTGGTCGGTTCGTAATTATTTAAATTGGTTTTAACCTGACTAAACTGGATACCGCCTGATTGGTCGGTTGGTAATTAATTATTAATTTGACTTAATCTGGATACCGCCTATATGGCTGGTTGGTAATTATCATGTAAATTTAATATATTAAATTAAGGGAGATATCTAAAATAGAAGTAATAAAAGTGGATCATTTTACCTCAGCATTTTCTTTTATTGTACTTCTACTTTATTTACTTTTCAGCAATTTACTTTCAGCATTTACTTTTTCAGCAATTTACTTTTCAGCAATTTACTTTCAGCATTTACTTTTCAATAATTTACTTTCAGCATTTACTTTTCAGCATTTAATTTTCAGTATTTAATTTCAGTATTTACTTTCCGTCATTTACTTTTCAACAATTTACTTTTCAGCATTTTACTTTATGTCTTTTATTTTATTTAAGTTTTTACTACCCGTAAATATGTATCGTAACTAAGCCAGTTATCTGGGGTTGTGATGAAGTCCAATATCACTGGTTTATAAAGGGTTAAATTACTGTTTGGGTAATATAAAGGTTTATTTATTGAGCCTTAGTTTTAATGCATCTTGTTAACTGGCCATTAATAAGATTGATTCGGTAAACTTAAAATGAACTTGGAAAATGGATTTTAGGTTTAAGGCCTTAGACTTAATAGCCCACGATCTTCCTTGAGGATAGATAACCCTTTAATAGATTTCCTTACAGGATAGGAATATACCTGTCGGGCGGAGGTAGCCATAATTGGAACTTAATCTTAATAAATTCAGATAACTTGGTTAACATAGGAATATGATTAATTGGGTTATACTGGGTATTTGTATTTGACCATCGGAATAGGCTTTTACATAATTTCGTGTTCCAGGTTAATAAACCAATATATTACACAAATGTAAAATAACCACTTCATCTTTTAAAAAGATATTGGAATGATTCACAACCCTGGATAGTTTTATAAATTTGAATTTTCTTCAATCTACTTTCAAGCAATTTTATTTACTTGTTTTAAGTTTTAAAGTCACCACCCAATCAAACAACCAATCCATTAGATACTTGTAAATATTTAACTTCATAAATTAATAACAAAAGGTTTTAAGTCCTCGTGGGATCGATACTTTTATACTACTTGAACGATACGTGCGATTGCGTTATACGTGTGTGATTACGCGCCGGTCATACACCCTCACAGCTTTGGCACGTTCTCAGATGTCGTCATAGAAAAAAATCCATAAACCGTATTGACAAGACGGACCATGTAACATGCATCAAATACATAATTATCACAAAACCTTATTAATTAGGGATTTTTCGCAAAAAGATATTTTTTACTTTATTTAATCAAATTAAATAAACACATGCATGAATAAAGTAAATATTACATTAAACATTGAATTTAAAGGCATAATCATATCGTGTGTCCAGAATCAGACTCCCTCTGATACCATGTTGTATGGGTTTTATAGGGAAAATCCGGTAACGCAGCGGAATGCGGAAAATCAAAATTTTCTGATTTCAATAATTTTTCTTCGATCAATTAAATAAACTTATTTATTTAATTACACAATACTTAAGAAATTGAAATTTTACACAAAAAATCAAATTTCTTTGTAATTACCGAATTGGCCCAATAGTTTACAAATTGATCATTTTAGTCCTCAAATTGTCAAATATAATTTTGGATGATTCTAAATCAATTCTAAAATTATTTCCAACATATCCAACACATCAAAATCAAATTGCAACAAAATTCCCAAAAAATTTCAAATTGCCGAACAGTCCCTCAATTTTTCAGTTTTTGCAATTTAGTTCACGTTTTATTCAAAACATGTCAAGATCAAATCCAATCAATCCAAAAATTAATATGCATCATATAAACACCATAATAAATCATATATATGAAATTCCCCAAATTTGGAAAGGGTTAAGAACCCTAATTTTATAATTTCTTCAAATTGACAAATACACCAAATCTAATAAATCCAACACTTTAATTCAAACTTTACCACACCAAACAAGTCTCACCATCATGAAACAACTCAAGAAAAATTATAGGTCATCAATGAGTGGATTAGCAACTCTAGAATGGCAACTTGATTATCAAATAACCAAACGAGAGCTTTAGAACTCATTTCAAGCTCACTTGGATACCATACATGCTTTCATCTTTCAAACAAATTCAAAACCATTTAAAACACAAACTAATAGTGTAGAGACAACATCCTAGCAACACATGCTGAAGCTAAGCATGATAGAAATATTTTCTTAGTTGAAAAGTTTAAAGAAAAACTTACAAAATCAAATATTTCCAAGCTTTTTCTTTTTGGTTCTTCAACTTTGCTCTCAACTCTTTTGTGTTTGTTTTTGGTAACTTGTTAACCTAATGAATGAAAAATGAAAAAAAAAAAAACAATATATACTCTCCCAAAATGTCCTTGGCCGAAATTGTGAGTATATATAAATATCTAGAAATTTTTTTTTGTTTCAATAAAGCTTTAATCAAGTTGTGTATTTGATCATTACACCATTTAATGATTTACAACAAGTCAAATAAATAAACTAAAGTCATGTCCTAAAGTTATCATAACTTAAGATATTTATATTTTAATTACTTTAATTATTTAACAATTAAATAATTATTTAACAATTAAATAATTAAATAATTATTTAAATATGAGTATTATATTTACTTTAAATATCCAAATACATATATATTTATGATATATGTCAAATATCACAATTTGATATTTAATTAATGTGTATTTAATAAAATCTTTCATTAAATACAAATACACAGTAATTAGGAAATGACCATTAGGTCCCTTTGCATGTATTTTTCGTTTAACCTTTAAACGACTTATAAATAATCAGTATTATTCATAAAAGTTGCTCTAGTGCTCTACGCGTATATTTCACTAGTGAGACTCTCTAGATTCAAGCATATCCGTCACGAAATCCAATTTCGTGTCCATAATTTACCCACCTGTAAATTATGATGACCACGGATAAACTCGCTGAATCATACAGGTCGAGGTCATGGAATATGTTTAATTCCTCCATCACAGGTATCCAGATATATCCCAGAGATATAGATGTAAACGTCAAATCTCTATAGGGACAATCTTGTCGACGTCTCTATTAGCAATCTCTAAAAGAACACTTAAAACTTACTTCTAAAGTGTACCACGGGCCCATGGTTTTTATCTGATTGCTAATCATATATGGACTACCTATGCTCTGTACAAAGAACTGATGGATCATATATCGATACACACAGGACACCCTGAGGATCTGTCCACACCCAACTAACAGGTGGAGATCTGATCTAAATAGATCGGTGACGTAACTGCCATCTAAGTGTGGAAGATGTCTCATGTGCCTACAGTGGTATCTCAAGTCGAAGAATCACAAATGCTACTCAACCCAAGAAGATTCTTATTGACGTTGGTGTACCATCCATTAAGAATCTTCGGTGAGTCAGTCAGTATTTATCGCTATAAACACCTACACGTCTATACGAGTCTCCAAGACTCATGGTTCATTGAGAAACCATTGAAATCCAATATTTCAGCATACGACATGTACCAATCTCATCGGGTTTACTGTACTGACCAGGTAGTGTAAACCTTGACCATGAACTGTCTAAGAATGACAACATCATGATACAACTCAATGTCTGTTGCGATGCTTTTGCAACTGCATCATGACTAATTATTCTAAGGTCAATTACATCTTTACCATATAAGAAGATATATTATATTATAGAAATTTCTTATTTTATTCATAATAAAACGTTTATAAGAGTATTTATAAGGAAATACAACAGAGAATTGGTGCTCTGAGCACCAACCCAAACACTAAAAAAATAGTAAATCCTTACAAGAAATAAGTGGTTAAAACATGAGTCCTTAAATTTCTTGATTCATTTATCTCTACATATCTAGTTTGGAGAAAGCACTTATGTTAATAAACGAAGAGCTAAACAATTAGGTGTTTGTTATAAATGCGCATGTTGGACGTGCAACACTCGTTGTCGTTCTTTAGGAATGATGTCTAATAATCGCGAAGAAAAAATCAATTCATTAGAGATTGCTTGATTAATGAGTCATTAAATAATATATCATTGACTTTTGAGACGCATCCTAGTGGATTTGATAGACTGATTCGAAATTTACATACATAATTTCAAAAAGAAAGACAACAATACAGTATCGGGAATCTGACTTTAAAAGACTATGTTTTTGAATTTGTAAGAAAATAGGATGATAAGCATATCTCCGACCTATAGAGGGTGTTCAAGCCATTACTGGATGTAAAACTAGAGGACTATGTGAGCCACAATCACAACTACCAGTAAATATTGTTTTAATTTATTGTTTTGATTTCCTTTACTTAAAATTATTGTTTTGATTTACTTTAATTTACTGTTTTGATTTCCTTTACTTTAATTTTGCTGGCAGTATCTAAATTTTTTGACTTTCACAATCTTTTTATTGTTGATCTGACAATTATCATTTTACAGGTACTAGTGCTTTTATTACTCACCTTTTTTCAAGATCCATAAATGCAGCTCGTCATTTCTCTTTTTGATACATCCAAATAAGAGAAAGAGTAAAAATGGAGAAAACTTCAAGACGGCGAGTCACTTACTAAACCAGAATTTGTTGAGGCTGTAAAAGAAATGGGAAGTGTTTTGGTGGAAAGAAACATGCACTTAGTATATGGCGGTGGCAATCTTGGATTGATGGGATATGTTTCAAAAGCCATGCAAGAAGGTAGCAGTCAAGTTTTGGGGATCATTTCAAAAACTTTGGCAGATGAAAACCTCATCGGAAAATCAAATGGAAAAGAATACATTGTCTCAAGTATGTCTGAAAGACTTACTGAATTGATTAATCATGCTAACACTTTTATTGCTTTACCAGGTGGGCTAGGCACGTTGGAAGAAATTTTTATAGTTGCGTTATGGGTGAACTTGAACACCGAAAACCCATTGGACTACTTGATCACTTTTTTTTTTATTTTCTTTTAGTATTTCTTAAGGATGACAAAAGACTCGTGTTCATTTCGAAACCAGTAAAAGATATCGTCCTCATTGCAAGAAAAGTCAATGAATTAATTGACCAACTCTTAGCTTATTAACCAAAAATCGACCTCATTCTTTCCAAGTTAAACTGGTATGATAATGATCGAGGCAAAAAGTATAGAGTGGACTTGAATCTTAATCTGTAATTGTTTTTCTTTTAAATAGGGGTAGATTCAATTGTCAGTTCCGTATTAACCAGGTGATGTCTTCTAAACTCTACTTCTTCTTATTCAGACATTGGGGACAATGTCTCAATTTGGTTGGGGGAGGGGATAGTTGACTAGATAGTTCATTTTTATATTTTCCCTTTTGTAAAAAAATTACTTTTATTTTTGTGTTTTTTTTAAAAAAAAAAAATTATTGTTTTTTGGTTGTTATTTTGTGTGTAAAAAAAATATTTTTGTGTTGATTTTCTTTTGTGTTTTTATTCAAAAAAAAAACTACACACAAACCGACAACAAATTTGGGACTAACCAAGTGGAATTGTTGCTCATAGATGGCAGTGTAATGAGTTTTCGCTTCTCAGACACATCTCAATGTTTCGTAACAAGTTATTTTTTTCATTTCTTTTTGAATTATTTAAATTTGTGAATTCTCCATAATAATGATTAAAATTGATTTTCATATGCTCATTTGATAGGTATTATCTGTAAGTGTTCCTAGAACATGCCAAGATCTTCTAAGAGTGATTTGTGTGTGAATAAAATCAAAAGAGTTGCGGAAAATACTCACATTGATCGGATGAGTTCAAAACTTTTTTATGCATTTCCGTGGAAGCTCCAAGCTTTCTTGAGTGTTTCCAACACTTGGGTGAGTTTTCATATCACCTTGATTCACTTCTTCAAGTGCTAGCTTGAACAAATTTTGAAAGAAAATTTTTCCCTCCAAGGAAGCAAGTGTTCGGCCAATAGAGAGTTTTTGGGAGAAGATGAATAGTTTTGTGTTTTGTTTTTCCAAAAAACAATTACCAAAATTCTTTTCCAAAAAATGTATATACTTTCCAAAAGTCAAAGTGTGTTAAGCAAGTTTCCATAATTGCTCTCAACTACTTCCATCAATTAGATTGACTAGTGATGTAAGTTGGTGGGTCTCACACTTTAATTCAAAATTCAAGTTGAGTGAGACTACACACACTTCGGGCTCAGGTTTGTTTATGTAACATCCCGGGTTATCTTAGCGTAATAGCGTAAAGTATATTTTCACGCGTGAGGCCGCGTCCGAGCGCGAAATTTATTTTACAGTAAAATGGGAATTATTGCAAGGAAATAGTTATGAGATTTAATTAATTTAAATTTGAGGGGTTTAATTGAGATTTACTCTAGATATTTTTTTTACACACATTTAATACAGACACAATATAATAAATAAATTAATCCTAGAAATTTCTAGGACACACGTGTAAGATATATATATGACCCATACACACTTGACTCACGTATACAATATATATACACACCGTTAATAATTTAAAAACACACACACATACGTTTTACTCGCTTAAGCAATACACGCACAGCAGCTTAACTCACACACAGCAGCTTAACTCACCAGTCACGAAACCAGAAAGAAGAAGAAACCAGAGGACGCATGAGAGAGAAGAAGCATACTGAGAAACAGAAAGAAGAAGAAGATTAGAAGCAGGCCGAAAATGAGAGTAGAGAGGATGAAGCAGAAACCGAAAGAGAGTGAGGGAGAAGAGAGGATCGAATAGGAGAAAGGAGGGGAATTGAGAGAAAGAATACAAATGTGTAAGTAAACTATTGCTTTGATTTCTTGAGTGTGATGGATTTTATAATTTGGATCTTTGATAGAATTTCGAAATTGGGTCTATTAATAAGATTAAAATGAATTAAAAGTAACCTAGATTTAAAAGTTAGTATGAAATTAGAAGAATTTGAGAGGCTGTAAGAATTTGGGGGTGATTCGGCAGAACCCTAGGATTTGGGAATTTTTGGAGTTCGGGTCTGTCGCCATGTTCATGTTAAGCCTTGATGATGGTTAAGTTCGATTTGTTTAAAGAATTTTATTTAAGGTTAGGTTTGGGTTTTGGCCGAGAGTATGGGTTGAAGGGGAAAATTGGTATTGTTTTTCTTTTGATAATATAAGTATGAGGATGATTACTCTGTATATTTGGTAGCAGTAATACCAGGATAACGTGTTCGACAGTTTAAATTTTAAGCTTGATGTGTTGAAGGCCTTGGTCGAATGTGAGGATTATGGAATAAATATTTAATATGGCAATATAACTAGAGAATGTTAGTCATGATAATGGTTTAATATTATTATTTTGAATATTGATTTTTATAAATGATGTGAAGGATTTATGAGATAATTGTGATATTCGAGTAGTATAATGTGAATATAACATGAATTAAACTTTAATTTGATAAGGTTATTAAAGTTCCGAAATGAGTACTATTGTGGCCGAAATTATGGTTGATAAAGAAACTACTTTTATAGGATTTTAATAATATAAATATGACATTTGTAGTTATGCATACATGATTATGGTAGTGTTGCAAGGACTGTGTACTTGGTAGATTGATTTCTTCAAGTATTGATTTTAGGTGGGAAAGTTGAATATGTAAGTGCATGAATGAATGAATCTGGATTAATTTTGAGAATGAATTCAGTGTGGATTGATGTAATGAGAGTAAGCATGATAATTAATTATATAGAATATAAAGATAAGTTTTGTGTATGCTTAGAGGGGTGCATGTATATGAATAATTTCAGTGTACCATGGATATGCATGAATAAAGGTATTTACATGTTTGATAATATAAGAGATGCATATGCATATTTATATGTTATGGTTTTCAGAAGTTGAGTTAAAGCTAAGAATGTTTTTGAAACTCAAAAAGGTTTTAAAGAAAAGTTTCAAATGTTTTTGAAAGAAAAGTATTTCAGAAAATATTTTCGTATTGTTTTGAGATTTAAGTATGAGTTTTATGTTTTTGGGGCATGAGGAAAAAACTCACCCCAGTATGTAACTTGAGATACAGTTGAATTGACGGATTCAGAGACATGTGCACATGTGGAGGACTGAGGGGATGCTCTTAGATCCTCGAGCAGGACTAGGGTTGACAGATCCCCGAAATCCTGGTTTCAGAGCTTGGGTGGTAGCATTGATCCGCTCCCCCAGTTCTAGTGGTGGTTACGTTGCAGTTGAGTTGTTGTCCTGGACGTGACTACACCCAGTTGAGTTGTTGTCCTGGGTGTAGGGCTCTACGTTGCCAGTTGAGCTGTTGTCCTGGACGTAGGGCACCACCAGCCTCAGAGATACCCAGTTGAGTTGTGGTCCTGGGCATATAGTACATCCAGTTGAGTTGTGGTCCTGGATGTAGAGCAATTTTTAGTTTTCAGATTTTCAGTATAAGATTTTCAGATTTCCAGTAATTAGTTTTCAAAAAATCAGTTTTCAGAAATCAGACTTTAGTAAACAGTTTTCAGAAAACAGATTTCAGAAACAGTTTCCAGAAACCAGAGTATTAAAGCATATTTTCAAAAGACAAGTTTTGTAAAGAAAATTTCAAACAAAGTTTCAGAAAAGAGTTTTTATAAAGAGTTTTCAAGAAAATAGTTTTCAGAAAGTATTTTCTAAAAATTATGGCATAATCAAAGCTTAGTGTAACTTATAGGTTGTGCATATAAATCATACATCCTGGTTAACATACAAGATGCATAGAGTTGACATTGAAGCATGATAGCATGATTACATTTATGTGTTTATGATTGATGTCTGCGTGTATTATATGTTTACATAGAAGGAACAATTTGTAAGATGTTATCATATGATTGTATGGTTTCATATACTTGTTTATGTGGCTAATACTAGTTCGTTGGATGTTTAATAGAAAGAATATTTTATAAATCCGATTTGATGATATTTCAATGAAATAAAAGAAAGATAAGTATAATAAATAATCAAACCAGACTAGCAAAAAGAAAGTAGGAAAGTGGAAAGATATCAGGATAACGCAATGGAAACGTAACAGGACTTGACATAATAAATGGAATTATGGAACCTCATGAGTATATTATAGATGTTTAAAGTGTAAGTAGGAAACAAGATGCAATTGTGTGAAAGATTCAGAAAAGGAAATTAGTAACAAAGTGGTAATGTTTAAACATAGTTAAGAGTTTTACAGTTAACTCAGAATTTGAAATTATGTGTGATTTACAAAGACAGTTTAGGTTATTAATAGACTAAGAAACAGACCTATTTGTTGGCGCTCAAGGAATGAGCATAGCTACTTACTGAGTTTTATGACTCACACCACAACAGTGTTTAAGTTTTGCAGGTTGGTGACCTGATCGGTCGACCACGGACACCAGAGATTGAGGAGCCGGATAGCAGCGTTGCAGTCAGCCAGTCACAAGGTCTTGGGTGGATGAGAGTCAAGTTGTTTACGAGATTAGTTAAAGAGAATTGAGTTGTATATGTTTAGTTGTAAAAGTTTTTGTTTATACGCATTTTCGGGCATGGAGCCCAGTTGTATTATGGCTTGAGTTTACTAATTTAGTGTATATTATTTGTGTCAGGCCCTATAGGTTGTATTGAGGTGCTGTACTTGATCCAGGTTTCATGACTTTTAGCAGAGGTCATGCCGAAATTTCATCAGAGTCAGAGGCTTATGGAGTCAGAATTAGCCTGTCTCCTGCCGGTAGCATCTTGGCTTAGGCGGGATGTTACAGTTTAATCCGATTAAACGAATTTTACGTCGCGACGTAATTAAATCTAATTTAATTAAATAATAATGTCTAGCAAAATTATTGCAGAAGTCGCTTACAAATTAATTCCAAATTAATTCATTCGCTTGAATCAAAATCCAATTTTAATTCCGTGATGAAATCCGATTTCAATTAATATATCTAATATATTATTTTAGGCCAATTAAATAAATTAAATAGTAAAATATAATTTCACTATTAAATTTACTTTACCGATTAATTCTAAATTAATTTCGTTCTCTCATCTCGACGAATTTAATCTCAGATAAATTCTCGTCGTAATTAATCCCAGATTAATTCATTACCGTAATTAATCACAAATTAATTTTCTCTTTCATAATTAATCCCAGATTAATTTTCTGTTCGAGTCAAATCTCAACGGTGAATCTACGGGAAGCGACCCAAGAGATCCCTGGATATGTTGGCAGTAAATACGGTCATCGGACTATTCGAATACGTGCATACCCGGTACCACGTTCTCACCGATTTACAAGACATGGTTGGCTTCTAGCAAAGCACCATGCCTACCCAATTCTCCAGAAATATTCTTTAAATGAATATGTAATCTTTGTCAGGCGTAGTATACGTAGTATTGCGTATTACGATCCAGTATCGAATATCACATACTAGGCTTGGGGCTGGAATTGTTTCTGCCCCGTACAAAGCATATATCGGATCTCTGGTAACTAGTCTCTATAATCGGATAATCATGACCTTGTCATATTATCCCGATAGCTGCAGCATACAAGAATACCAGTTCCGTATCTTGCGTGATCGTCATCTCCATATGACTGAAGTGATACTTATATTTTGACATCACACCCATTACACTACGATTCTCAGTATACCCAGAAGAGGCATACACAGAACCTGTTAAAGTCCCGGACGACCAAAACCAAAGTATACTGATTGTCGCAAGTATTAGCGATGCAAGTCTCAAGTTAAAACCAAATACACCTACCCTGATTCGGATTCCCATAGACACATAGTCATACTACCAATGAGATTCTGAGGGGTCTATCCAGAGCGAAGCTGTTTCCGTACCATCGGTAAACAGAACCTCCTATTACACTTGCATGAGTATCAAATACCCAAATATATGAGAACTATGTCGTTACGCTTCCATAACACGCACAAGTGTAATACTAGCCTATTCTGCATTATCGATGTCCAGTCTATATAATACTACGACTAGGGAACAAAGCCTTCATGATTCAAACACATCCGCGATGGACAAAGGTCTTGACTTTGGCCAACAAACCAATGCCAATCTTGGATCTTGAGAGAGAATCACTCAATGGAAGGAAAAACGCTTAATATGAAATGAAGGTTTTTGTCGCGATTTGGCAACCAATTTATTATCTTTTATTAGGTCTCATCATACACCCTTAAGCATGCATTCTAAAAGCATAATAAGGCGCGATAAAATTTAATAATGATATGCGGATGGATATACAACAAACTTGTTCCTAGAACAAATCTCTCATTTTCCTCTCTCCCGCTAGCACTATTCATATTTCTACCCAATTACATAATACTTCTAAAGAAACCTCATTTACATTGAGGGGAATATGTGATAAGAGAAATACAATGAGAAAATAGGTAATAGGCTGGACACGCAGGTCCAATTTAATAAATTCTAAATTTATTACAATAATTTCCAAAATTGCCCTCACCCTTCTAATATCCATATGATATACATTATTCATACAAACATCCAAGTATTCACACAAAGCATGTTATCAATCAATCTAATCCAATTAATTAATCTTTGATTAGTGACCATCCAATGTTCAAACAACGATTTGATTTGAGCGAGTTAAACTCGTTTAAGAATAAATACTCAAAGTAAGTATTCTTGAATTATATCAAACTACAATTTTAAATCCAATTTAAATTGTATTCGATACTAATTCATATTTAATTCCAAATTAAATAATTACACTTTTAAAAGTGCATTTTAGACTTGGATTCCAAATCCAATCTTAACGGGTCTCAAATGCCCAATTAGTATCCAATACTATTCAATTAAAGTCCAATGGGCTTTCAATTAATTCTTAAGGCATGGGCTTTGGCAATTATGGGTCAAACCCAAGATGCCAAGGCCCAATTAAGAATCACCATATGCCAAAATCAATTTAGACCCATTAGGCCCAATTATCATATTTGGACTTTATTGAAATGGTTTTAGGCCCAATTGGATCCAACTAATTATCATAAACCAAACTTGGCCCAACCAAGCCCATTAAGCCCAAATACAATAAATTAAATTAACTCATTGTTGGACAATTATGACCCATAACAGCACTATTTGTACAGAACATGGTGTTGTTGTACAAATTAACTATGTGACAAAGGAAATTGCTCTTTTATCATTTGTAATTAGATTACCAGGATATATAAATGATAAAAGTCCATATGATTAGTTTCGGATTGATAAGATATGAGACAGTTGTAAGGGGTTTTTTTTAGGGGGTGAATCCGGTAACGCACCGGAAGCGGTGAAAATCCGATTTTCAGATTTCAAAAATTTTTCTCGGATTAATTAAATAAACATATTTATTTAACATTCCAATAATCAAATTATGAAAATAAATTCAATAAATCATATTTAAGTGAATTTACCGAAATACCCTTGCTTTGGTATTTTGTCCATTTTAGTCCGAAATTGATCTAATCAATTTTGAATGATTCTAAATAATTTCTAAGATGAACTTATGATGCTCAAAACATCAAAACACCAAAACAACCAAAATCCCCAAAATCCTTATCCAAAGCCGAGAGCACCATTTGGGCTCCAATTTGTGCATTTTGCACTTTCATGCTTCAAGACACATCCAAATGATATCCAATGAACATGAAACTTTATATGCATCATATACACACACAAATATACAACATATATGAAAATCCCCAAATTTGGAATTAGTTAAGAACCCTAATTTTTCAATTTCCACAAATTGGACAAATTAGACCAAATACATTAAATCAATTACTTCAATCATCATTCTTCCATCCAATCCAAGTCTCAACACAATGAAACAACTCAAGATCAAATCTAGGTCATTTAAGAGTGGGTCAATAACTCTAGATTAGCAACATGGTTTCAAAAACCTTAAAAGAAAGTTTACAACTACAATAGTCACAACCTTCCTTCACCATACATGCTCAACACTTCTATCAAACTTCCATCAACAAAAACACAAAGAAATAAAGAAAGAAATAATATAATAACATCACATGTTGAAGCCTAGAACCTAAGGAACAATTTCCTCTCTAATAGCAAGTTTGAAAAACTTACTAAATTCCAAGCTATCTTTAATCTTTCTTTCTTTCTCAAGCTTTCTTTAAGTCTCTTCAATGGAGTTTCCTTTTGTTTAAAATGTATTAGGTTAAGTGTAAAGTGAAATGAAAATCAATATATACTTGTAACATTTAAGCCTTGGCCGAAATTCACCTTGGCTTTTACAAGTTTATAAATTTCAATTTCATTTCAAACTTATGTTATCAACTTGCATAAATATCTTAATACAACTTTATTAGATATTTATTTAAGTCAACAAAAGCAACTAACATCATTTACTTTAAATATCCTAATGTAAGATATTTATATTTTAATTAATTTAATCATTTAACAATTAAATAATTAATTAATTAATCAAATACAAATATATTAAATATATGTATAATATTTACATTAAATATTAAAAACATATATTCATTTAGGATATAAGTCAAATAACTCATTTTGACTATTAATTAATGTGTATTTAAATTAATCAAGTATTAAATGTAAATACACAATAATTAGGTAAATGACTATCTAGTCCTTTTAGCACGTATCTTGCGTTTAACCTTTAAACGACTTTATAAATAATCAATATTATTTATTAATGTTGCACTAGTGCTCTACGAGTATGTTTCATTATTGAGACTCTCTAGATTCATGTATATCCGTCACGAAATCAAATTTCGTGTCCATAATCTATCCACCCGTAGATTATGACGATCACGGATAATCTCGCTGAACCATACAGGTCGAGGTCATGGAAAATGTATAATTCCTCCGTCACAGGTATCCGGATAAATCCCAGAGATATAGATGTTAACGTCAAATCTCTATCGGGATTATCCAGTCGACTATTCCATTAGCAATCTCTAAAAGAATGTTTAGAACTAGCTTCTAAACTTTACCACGGGCCCATGGTTTTATCTGATTGCTAATCATATGGACTACCTATGCTCTGATACACAGAACTGACGGATCCTATCTTGATACACATAGGACACCCTGAGGATCTGTCTACACCCAACGAACAGGCGGAGGTCTGATCTAAATAGATCGGTGACGTGACTGCCGTCTAAGTGTAGAAGATGTCTCATGTGCCCACAATGGCATCTCAAGTCTAAGAATCACAAGTGCTACTCAACCCAAGAAGATTCTTATTGACGCTGGTGTACCATCCATTAAGAATCTTCGGTGAGTCGTTCAGTGTTTATCCGCTATAAACACCTACACGTCTATACTAGTCTCTGTTGGTTTCTATTAAGGTCTCGGATCGATTATAAGCATGAAAAACATTGCGAATACATATCGACGAAGTTGCGGAATACTCACATCGATCGGTTGAGACGATTTGAAGATGAATGGAGCCAAAAACGCTCACTGGTTTGGCGCCACTGCTGTGCAGAATTCTTCACTGGTTTGGGCAGTTTCGGATCTCATTTTGAAGCTCCAAACTTCGTCGAATGGATCCCGCCTCATGGGTGAACCTCCCTAACACCTTCGCAATAGTCGCAAGTGTGCTAGCACTTAGATTTTTCCATGAAAAATCCACTCATTGCCTCCTCAAAGCTCACGCCTGTGAGTTGTGCAGAAGAGAGAAAACAGCCCTTTTGGGCGTGAGAAAGAGAGAGAAGCATAGAGTTTGTGTGTTGGTTTCATTTTGTTAAATGATTTACAAAATGCTTTATATATTTTTCTAAAAAATAATAAGCATTTTCCATTTTATTTATCAAATAAAGTAAAATGGAAATCAATAACCACACCCACCAAACACTATTCCACCAACACCCATCACCATTAAATGTCACTTTATCAAAGTGACTTGATGTGTGTCAATCACTCAATCAATCAATCACATCCATCAATCAATCAATCACTCAAAGTGACTTTTGATTTGACGCTTGATGTGACGAATGATTTGACGCTTGATGTGACTTGCGTCGCCACACTCGCATTCGAAATACGAATGCGCTCGCAATCACACTCGGGCTCGGTTTCGCTAATTCCAAATTAGCGAGTTTTCCGTTGCGTCGTAATTAAATGATTACGCCTAGCGAATTCACTATTCACGTCGCTAACGAATTAATTCTAAATTAATTCGTTCGCCCGAATAAAATCTAATTTTAATTCTGCGTCAAAATCTAATTTCGTTTATATATATCGAATATATTAATTTACCGATTAATTCCAAATTAATCATTCTCTCTCTTTAGACGATATTTTATCCTAGATAAAATATCTCCGTAATTAATCCTAGATTAATTTCTCTCTCTTCTATATAATCCCAGATTATTAATGAGTGCGAGTTATGCGTCATCGGTGCATTATCGGGAAGCGACCCATGAGATCCCCGGATAATACGCGGCAGTAAAAATACGGTCGTCGGAGTATCCGAATCACGTACGTACCAATTACTACATTCTAACGATTTACGAGACAAGATCGGCTTCTAGCAAAGCACGAAGTCTACCAAATTCTCGGTCATATTCATCTAAGAATATTTAAGATCTATATCAAGCGTAGTATACCAAGTATCGTGTATATCGGCCCAGTATCGGATAGTCACGTGCTAGGGCTGGGGCTGGATAAGTGTCTGCCCCGTCCGAAGCACATATCGGATGTCTGGTAACTAGTCTCTATAATCGGATACACATGACCTTGTCATAATATCCCGATGGCCGGCCAGCACTTAAGAGCACTAATTCCGTATCCTGCGTGATCATCTCCACTATGACTGGAGTGATACTTCCGTCTTGACATCACACCCAATACTCTACGATTCTCAATATACCCAGCATTGGCGTACACAGAAACGGTTAGAGTCCTGGACGACCTCAACTAAAGCATATTGATTGTCGTAAGCATTAGCGCGTGCAAGTCTCAGGTTAAGACCATACACACCTACCCTGATGTCGGACTCCCATAGACACATAGTCATAATACCAATGGGATTCCGAGGGGTCTATCCATAGCGAAGCTGTTTCCCGTACCATCGGTGAAACACAACCTCCTATCGCACTTGCATGAGTATCCAATACCCAAATATATGAGAACTATGCCGTTGTGCCCTCACAACGCGCACAAGTGCAATACTAGCCTATTCCGCATTATCGATGTCCAGTCTCGATAATACTCCGGCTAGGGATATTTAATGATTAATCCCTCGTGGACTGATACTGTCTCATATCATTCTCAATCCAGGAACTAATCATAGAGACCTCTCTTCATTTATATATCTAAGGTGATCTAATCACAAATGATGAGAGTGCAATTTCCTTGTCACATAGTTAATTTGTACAACAACACTATGATCTGTACAAATAGTGACGCTATGGGTCATATTATCCAACAATCTCCCACTTGGCACATAGCCAGTCACTCAAGTGTCGAACACCCGAACTATGTACGGTTCGCTTAAATTGCTGAGAAAAGGTTTTCGTCAGCGGATTTCCATGATTATCGTCTGACGCGATTTATACGATCATCACATCGCCACGATGTATGATCCGAACGAATCAGATGATATAGAAGTATATATCTGGATCGTCGATGAGACCTCTAATTCTTTAGCCTTGTGCTGACGCCTAGCTCAGCTGCTAACAGAACTATATCTAATCTAATTAGATTTATTATCGACCCAAATGGCTTCTATTGCTGCCTCAGCCGCAGAAATAATCCGCATTTTTTGTTTATTCGGCAACAGTATCTTGCTCGGAAGATTTCCAGCTCACTGTCCCGTTATTCAAACTTTATAGTACCGCAGTATTTAACTGTTTGGAAACTTGCGGTAGTGATCCCAGTCATTTCAAGTTCTCCTTCTCCATAGTTTTAGACAACATCTTTAGTTCTCTAAGATACTAATAGATGTCCTTTAACTTCAATCCAGTGACCATCACTTGGATTGACCTGATTGTGACTCCATATGCTCAAAGCGTATGAGACACCATATCAAGTACATTTTAAATGTACAATTTCCCAGAGAGTGTTAACAACTCCAAATCTATCCCAGTAGATCTTTATTCCTTGAATAAAGGTTGTTACTCCCCAGAATTCTACGGAGAATATCTATGAAAGCCAAGCTTTCATCAATTGCTTTATGGGAATTTCCTTGTCAGTGCGCTCCCACTAACCTCCTTATATACACAAGAATCATTTCGTTTTGAGTCAAATCATAAACCATTATGATTATTTCAAAACGACAGTTCCAAGAACCTTATGCTTGCTTCAATCCAAACATGGATCGAATAACCCGCAAATCTTGTTTGTCGGTTATAAAAAAAATCGTCAGGATGTTGTAAGCATCCTCCAAGAGGTTTCCTTTTCAGGAAAGCGATTTTGATCATTAACTAACACATTTCATAAATGAAATATGCAGTATCTACAAGCATCTTCAAAATGGATTTACCATGGCAACAGGTAAAAGGTTGAACCGTAATCAACACAATGTTGATAACGATACCTTTCCGTCAAAAGCCTAGCTTTGTACGTTGGTATGTTGCCATCCATGTATGTCTTCCTTGAAGACGTACATTGTACCAATAGGCACAATGCCTTGTGGTACAACAACTAGTATCCAAAATAGTTGTTATACATGGAATCCATTTCGGACTCATGGCACTTTGCCATAATAGGGATTCGATACCTTGTATCACTTCCTCGTACGTAGTCGGTTGGTATACCTCCATAAGATTTACATCTTTAAGGGGTTACATCAGAAACCCATACCCCAGGTTGTTTCATGATTCTCTCCGATCTACGCGGTTCTTGTGTATTCGAAGATTAATGGTACAGATTCATCATTGATGAACTGTTTGTGTTCCATTAAGGACTTTGTGCCTTGAATAGTATTACTCCGATTTTCATCGAGTATCACTATCCTCCCACTGACCACTGCATATCGGTGTTCCTCTTAGGAAAACCGCATGGTGAGCAACAATTACATTGTTCTCTTGTGAGATATATAAGTACTATACTTATGGTTTTCCCTAGGATAACCTATAATTGGCACTTATCCAATTTGGGTTCTAATTTGGTATCATCCAAACGTTATGCCCGGCATACCCAAATTATTAGAAATGAGAAACCCTGTTTCTTTCCTATTCATATCCTATATGATATCTGTCAAATAGATTTATATGGAACCTTATTCTAAATAAGTTTTGCACTGTTAATACATATCCTGTTGAAGGAAATGATAGCTCAGAGCGACTCGTGATAAACCTTATCATGTCCAACAAAATTTGGTTTTTAGTTTGGACACACCGTCTAACTGACGTGTCTCGGGAGGAGTCCTCATCTGAAAGAATACTATATTCTTTCATGTATGTTTGAAACTTACTGCTTAAGTATTTTCATTACGGTCTTACCGTGACGGCATAATACTATAGTCGATCTGTTTATGTACTTCGTGTCGAAACTCTAATAGTTTCTGATCTGTGTTCTTCAAAAGAAACACATAACCATAACGTGATGTTACATCCGTTAAGGTCACGAAATATTCATGTTCACATCTAGCCTAGCTAGATATGGGCCCACTAACTTCACCATGAATAGGGCTAATAGATCGGTGGCATTTACACTATTACCAAGTAAACAGTGTTTTTAGTACTTTACCTAACAAACTAGATTCGTAGACTTTATTTGAATAGTCAAATCAGTCCTAGTACCCACTCTTCAAAAGTGCGGATATACGAATCTTTTTTAATTGTGTCCCAGAAAACAATGCCACAAATAAGTCTCTATTGATCAAATCAATTTGAGCTATTTATTTGTCATTTTATATGTTTTGAGATTTTAATTATATTCAAAATATAAATTCTGTTATTCACATATAATGTGTTTATCTCAGTATCATCTTTATATAATGAAACACTTAGTGTTCTAGAATATAAAGGTTTATCCACAATGGATTAAACATTGATATAGAGATAATGTCTCTAGTCAAACTAGTTACATTATAACAGTTCCTAATTTAAGTACAACACGAAGGGTAGTTCCTAAACTTAGGTATCTACGGTCGAAACAGCGACTTTCGTCCCGTTTCCGATTCGCAGAGCAATCTCAGCTTGAAGTCAGTATCCTGCTCAAAGCAGATTCTGAACATCAATACATATATTTTATGTACCACACTAAGTATTTAAAATCTAATTTCAATACTAGTAGTGAACATAACTTTGACAAACATTTTTAAAGTAAGAGCCTTGCCCTTTCTTTAATTCCTTCGTGTCTGCCATATCCAAACGGTAGTCACTTTGGGATATGTCAATTATCATTTTCAATATTTCAGGAACCTTAGGCCAAACCTTGGGTTTTTAGAATATTGAAACGATGTGCACCTTGTGCAACATGCCCAATTGAAAACTTTGACTTTTCTCCTCTAGATTAGTCAATTAATTCTCCAAGAATTATTTACTGCAATTTTAATACTTATTAAATCTAAACATAGATTTTTGACAAGTATATTAAATTAAGCACTAAAGTCATCATCACATAAATCTTCCAAAGATTTTATGCTCTACTTATTTTGCTTAATTTTGGGCTTAAGGTATAATAAGTTATTTTATCAAATAAAGTAACCTATTATTTATTCCCAATTTGAAAATTAATCATTTAAAATATTTTAATCTCAGATTATATTTTAAATATCCAACTTTTCAATTTTATCTTGATTACAATAGTCCAACTATTTAATCAACGATTAGTGGTACTATATATTATAACGATTATAATAGTCCAACTATATAATCAAATATAATCCAAATTAATTAACCTCAATTACATTGATTACTATAATCCAATTATAAAAACAACTGTAAACTGAAATTAATTAATTCAAATATATTGATTAATATAATCCAATTATATATAATCAAGTATAATACAGTCCAACTGTTTTATTAAAACAACATTAAGTATTAGTCCAACTAATACTTTTAATATATGACGAGTGATATTTGTTTGAGCGCGTATGGCGAGTAATTGAACGAATATTGCAAATTCAATTCTTGCCTCCCACTATTTTTCGTCGAGCCTCTAACCCTCTGTCGAGTACTCGGGAAACCGTATTTCCTAGTGGGCTAGGATCCCGTTAAATATCACACAATCTTGACTTTGGCCAACAAATTGTATGATAATTAACTAGGTAGATCTCTAAGATCAATTGGATCTAATCCAATTCCTAGATCCAGTAGGTGGACATCCAAGTCCGAAACATATATCTTATATATGCCTATATATCGAATATATACCCTAACCTTTTTCCTCTGAATCATATAGGCCTTGGCTTTGGCACAACAAACCTAATGATCCCAGTCAAGTGCGGACCCATTGACCATGGAAGCTTCGTAATCAATGTCATTGGACAAGAAGTGGTCTTGACTTTGGCCAACAAACCACAACTTGGACAAGACACCAATATGGAACAAAGCCTCGTGATTCAAACACATCTTCGACGGACAAGGGCTTGACTTTGGCCAACAACCCATGCCAATCTAGGATCTTGAGCAAGAATCACTCAATGGAAGGAAAAGACGCATGATATTTGATGAGGGCTTTTCGCGTGCAAATTGGCTACCAATTTCATTATCTTTGTTAAGGTCCCATCATCATACACCCTTAAACATGCATTCTAAATACATAATAAAGCGAGTATGAAAATAAATAATAATGATATGCGGATGGATACTTAACACATTGATCCTAGATCAAATCTCTCCCTTTCTCTCTCAAGCTAGCACTTGTATTACTTCTACCCGTTACACTACACTTCTAAAGAAACCTCATTTACATTGAGGGGAATAGGTGAGAAGAGAATACAAAGAGAATAGAGGTGATAAGGCTGGACACGCAGGTCCAATTTAATAAATCGAATTTATTACAACAATTTCCAAAATTGCCCCACCCGACTAATATCCATCCGATATACATTATTCATTCATCACAACCACGTATTCACACATAAGCATGCTATCAATCAATCTAATCAAATTAATTAATCTGATAATTATGTGATCATCCAATGTTCAAACAACGATTTGATTTTACTCGAGTCAAACTCGTTTTTGCGAATAAGTACTCAAAGTACGAATTCATGAATTAAATTAAACTACATAATTAAATCCAATTTAACATGTATTTAATACTAATTCACTATTCAATTCCAAATTGAATATTACACTTTATTTAATAACCTTTAACGACTTAAATTCCAAATTTAATCGCTTCGGGTCTCAAAGCCCGATTAACATCCAATGTCAATTCAATTCAAGTCCAATGGGCTTTTAATTGATTTCTTAAGGCGTGGACTTTTGGTCAACTCGGGTCAAACCGATAACCAAAGTCCAATCCGGGATTTACCCCATAAGCCATAAATCAATCTTGGCCCATTAGGCCCAATTGAACTTTAAAGGTTCATTAGTCGCACTTTGGGCTTTATGGTTAAGGTTTTGGGCCCAATTGGATCCAATCCATTTGGCCTAAACCCAACTTGATAAAATCAAGCCCAATAGGCCAATTACAACTTTAATAGACCAAATCCAATTTAAGGCCTCAATAATTAAATTACATAAATCCAATTTAGCAATTTAATTACCTAAAGTGCATTACATGATTAATCAACTAAATCAACATTTCCAAAACACTAAATTAGTCCAATTAATCATACTCAATTCATTATCATATGTCCAACACACAAAATGAAAAATCAAACCCATTTTACATGCTTCTAAGTCTCGGCCAAGGAGGGATTTGTGTCCGATTCAGTTTCGATCCAATCGAACCCACAATCGACATAAATCAACATCCAATTTGATTTCATACACATCCAATGTCACAAAATCAAAAAATCCAAGACATATTAGGGCATAATGCATTCGGCCACCTTAAGGAAATTGGGGATTTTTGTTCAATTCAAAATTCAATCCAATTAATCTTAAATTAACATCATCCTATATGATTCCAATTCATCCAATGAATCAAAATCAAAAAATTCCAAATTTCCAAATAACCCTAAACTTTCGGCCAACACATATATTTGGGGGAAAATTATTCCAAATCAATTTTCATGAAATTGATCCAATCAACTTTCAATACAAACACATTTAAGCATATTCATCAATCCAATTTCACAAAATCATGCTCAAATTCAATTTGCCCAAATTTTAAGCCCTAAAATTTTCATGCTCAAACCTAGGCTCTTGATGCCATTGTTGGTTTCTATTAAGGTCCCGGATCGATTATAAGCATGAAAAACATTGCGAATACATATCGACGAAGTTGCGGAATACTCACATCGATCGGTTGAGACGATTTGAAGATGAATGGAGCCAAAAACGCTCATTGGTTTGGCGCCACTGCTGTGCAGAATTCTTCACTGGTTTGGGCAGTTTCGGATCTCATTTTGAAGCTCCAAACTTCGTCGAATGGATCCCGCCTCATGGGTGAACCTCCCTAACACCTTCGCAATAGTCGCAAGTGTGCTAGCACTTAGATTTTTCCATGAAAAATCCACTCATTGCCTCCCCAAAGCTCACGCCTGTGAGCTGTGCAGAAGAGAGAAAACAACCATTTTGGGCGTGAGAAAGAGAGAGAAGCATAGAGTTTGTGTGTTGGTTTCATTTTGTTAAATGATTTACAAAATGCTTTATATATTTTTCTAAAAAATAATAAGCATTTTCCATTTTATTTATCAAATAAAGTAAAATGGAAATCAATAACCACACCCACCAAACACTATTCCACCAACACCCATCACTATTAAATGTCACTTTATCAAAGTGACTTGATGTGTGTCAATCACTCAATCAATCAATCACATCCATCAATCAATCAATCACTCAAAGTGACTTTTGATTTGACGCTTGATGTGACGAATGATTTGACGCTTGATGTGACTTGCGTCGCCGCACTCGCATTCGAAATACGAATGCGCTCGCAATCACACTCGGGCTCGGTTTCACTAATTCCAAATTAGCGAGTTTTCCGTTGCGTCGTAATTAAATGATTACGCCTAGCAAATTCACTATTCACGTCGCTAACGAATTAATTCTAAATTAATTCGTTCGCCCGAATTAAAATCTAATTTTAATTCTGCGTCGAAATCTAATTTCGTTTAATATATCGAATATATTAATTTACCGATTAATTCCAAATTAATCATTCTCTCTCTTTAGACGATATTTTATCCTAGATAAAATATCTCCGTAATTAATCCTAGATTATTTTCTCTCTCTTCTATATAATCCCAGATTATTAATGAGTGCGAGTTATGCGTCATCGGTGCATTATCGGGAAGCGACCCATGAGATCCCCGGATAATACGGCAGTAAAATATCTGTCGTCGAGTATCCGAATCACGTACGTACCAAGTACTACGTTCTACCGATTTACGAGACAAGATCGGCTTCTAGCAAAGCACGAAGTCTACCAAATTCTCCGTTCATATTCATCTAAGAATATTTAAGATCTATATCAAGCGTAGTATACCAAGTATCGTGTATATCGGCCCAGTATCGGATAGTCACGTGTTAGGGCTGGGGCTGGATAAGTGTCTGCCCCGTCCGAAGCACATATCGGATGTCTGGTAACTAGTCTCTATAATCGGATACACATGACCTTGTCATAATATCCCGATGGCCGGCCAGCACTTAAGAGCACTAATTCCGTATCCTGCGTGACATCATCTCCACTATGACTGGAGTGATACTTCCGTCTTGACATCACACCCAATACTCTACGATTCTCAATATACCCAGCATTGGCGTACACAGAACCGGTTAGAGTCCTGGACGACCTCAACTAAAGCATATTGATTGTCGTAAGCATTAGCGGTGCAAGTCTCAGGTTAAGACCATACACACCTACCCTGATGTCGGACTCCCATAGACACATAGTCATAATACCAATGGGATTCCGAGGGGTCTATCCAGAGCGAAGCTGTTTCCTGTACCATCGGTGAAACACAACCTCCTATCGCACTTGCATGAGTATCCAATACCCAAATATATGAGAACTATGCCGTTGTGCCCTCACAACGCGCACAAGTGCAATACTAGCCTATTCCGCATTATCGATGTCCAGTCTCGATAATACTCCGGCTAGGGATATTTAATGATTAATCCTCGTGGACTGATACTGTCTCATATCATTCTCAATCCAGGAACTAATCATAGGGACCTCTCTTCATTTATATATCTAAGGTGATCTAATCACAAATGATGAGAGTGCAATTTCCTTGTCACATAGTTAATTTGTACAACAACACTATGATCTGTACAAATAGTGACGCTATGGGTCATTTTGTCCAACAAACACCTACACGTCTATACTAGTCTCCAAGACTTATGGTTCATTGAGAAACCATTGGAATCATATATTCCAGTATACGACATGTACCGGTCTCAACGGGTTTACTATACTGACCAAGTAGTGTAAACCTTGACCAGGAACTGTCTGAGAATGACAACGTCATGATACTTCTCAATGTCCGTTGCGACGCTTTTGCAACTGTATCATGACTAATCATTCTAGGGTCATTACGTCTTTACCATATAGAAAGATAGATTATATTATAGAAACTGCATATATTATTCATAATAATAATGTTTTACAGAAGTATTTAACAGAAATACAACCGGGAATTGGCGCTCTGAGCACCAACCCCAACAACAGTATCAATCTATGAAGGTTTAATCATTAAAACATCCCTGGTCGGAGTATTATCGAGATTGGACATCGATATTGCGGAATAGACTAGTATTGCACTTGTGCGCGTTTTGGGAGCATAACGGCGTAGTTCTCATATATTTAAGTATTGGATACTTATGCAAGTGTAATATGAGGTTGTGTTTACCGATGGTACGGAAACAGCTTCGCTCTGGATAGACCCCTCAGAATCCCATTGGTAGTATGACTATGTGTCTATGGGAATCCGAATCAGGGTAGGTGTATTTGGTCTTAACCTGAGACTTGCACCACTAATACTTGCGACAATCAATATACTTTGGTTTTGGTCGTCCAGGGCTTTAACAGGTTCTGTGTACGCCTCTTCTGGGTATATTGAGAATTGTAGTGTATTGAGTGTGATGCCAAGATGGAAGTATCACTCCAGTCATAGTGGAGATGATGATCACGTAGGATACGGAACTGGTGCTCTTATATGCTGCAGCTATCGGGATAATATGACTAGGTCATAGTTATCCGATTATAGAGACTAGTTACCAGAGATCCGATATGTGCTTCGTACGGGGCAGACACAATTCCAGCCCCAGGCCTAGCACGTGACATCCGATACTGGATCGCAATACGCAATACTATGTATACTACGCCTGATATAGATTACATATTCCTTTAAGAATATTTCTGGAGAATTGGGTAGGCACAGTGCTTTGCTAGAAGCCAATCATGTCTTGTAAATCGGTAAAAATGTAGTACTAGGTACGTACGTGTTCAGATAGTCCGAAAACCGGATTTACTGCTAACATATCCGGGGATCTCATGGGTCGCTTCCCGAAGATTCACTGATGACGTATGACTCGCACATAATTAATCTAGGATTAATTAGTAGAGAGAGAAAATTAATCAAGGATTAATTACGGAGATATTTTATCTGGGATAAAATATTATTTAAGAGAGAGAACGATTAATTTAGAATTAATCGATAAATTATGAATTAATCGATAAATTAATATATTCTATATATTAAACGAAATTAGATTTCGACTCAGAATTAAAATTGGATTTTAATTCGGGCGAACGAGTTAATTTAGAATTAATTCGCTAGCGACGTGAATAGTAATTTTGCTAGGCATAATTATTTAATTAAATTTGATTTAATTACGTCGCAACGGAAAATTCGTTAATCGGAATTAGCGAACCCGAGCCCGGGAGTGTTTGCGGGCCCACTCGCATTTCGAATCAAGTGGGGCCCACAAGTCACATCACGCGTCACATCATTAGTCATTCTTGTGATGGAAGTCACATCAACTTTGAGTGATGTGATGCTTGTCACTTTTTGTGATTGATGGGGGTGGTTGAAGACTTTAAAGTCTTGTACCAAAATTTTGAATTTTGAAAAATGGTAATTGATTTTTGGTATTTGTTTTTGGAAATTAAAAATCATATACACAACATACATTTTTCTCTTCCCTCTCCTCTCTCAATTCACGGTTTTTGAACCATTTTCTTCTCCCTCCACTCACGGTATTGGATGCCATTTTCTTTCTTTCATTTTCTCTCATGGCCGAGAGTCTCACAAAGAAGAAGAAGATTTGTTGCAAATCTTCAAGAGTGCTAGCACACCAAATGAGTCACACAAAGGTGATAGGGAAACCCATTCATGAGCATGGAATCTCAAATCAAAGCTTGGAGCTTGAAGATCATCCATGGAGGAGCTTGGCCGAATCATGGAGGAGCTTGGCCGAATCTTGTAGGAGCACAAAGGGACCTTGGCCGAAAGCTTCAAGGAAAGTTTTGTGTTCTTCGCATCGCAAATCCGATCAAAGTGAGTATTTCCGCAACTTTACTTTGATGTATTCACATGTTTTCATTGCTTAATTTGATCTTGGGATAACCTAGAAAACCCAACACTCATTATTCCAAATTACAAATTAATTCAATTCAAGTGTAATTACCATAATTAATTAATTAATCTAATGCTTCCAAAACACTAATTAATTCAATTAATCATGCTTTACATTTCCAATTCATGTCCAACACAAATTGAAGCAAAAACAATCTTATAACATGCATCATTCACGACAATCATCATGAAATAACATTCAATTCCGATTTCAATCCAATTAAACCAACAATTAATATTCATTTCATGCAATTAACATATCCAATTGTTAAATTTTCAAAAAATCACCATGATTACACCTAGGGTAATAATCGTCCATGTCCAAGGAATTAGGGATTTTTGATCTAATCAATTTTTCTCAATTCCATCAATGCACAAATCCAATTCAACATTATACAAACATAACCCAACAATCAATTTAGCATGATTAATTAAGTAAATTGATATTTTGGAAATGAGATGATTTTTGATTCAATAATGTTGGACATGTGTTGATGATGATTAGCATGATTAATTAAGTAAATTGATATTTTGGAAATGTTAATTTGAGTAGTTAATTGTGGCTAATACACTTTAGCTAATTGAATTGTGAAATTTGGAATTTTGAAATTTAATTAGTTGGGCTAAATTTGGAATTGGGCTTATAAAGTTGTATTTAGGCTTAATGGGCTTGGTTGGGCCAAGTTTGGTTTAGGTTAATTGGTTGGATCCAATTGGGCCCAAAACCATATCCATAAAGTCCAAATATAATAAAATGGGTCTTTAAAATTTTAATTGAGCCTAATAGGCCTAAATTAATTTTTGGCAAAAGGGTGATTCCTCATTGGGCTTTGGTTGCCAAAGTCCATGCCTTATAAATTAATTGAAAGATCATTGGACTTTAATTAAATTGACATTGGATGTTAATTGGGCTTTGAGACCCGTAATGATTAGATTTAGAATCTAAGCCGCAAAAGGCTCATTAAAAAGTGTAATTATTTAATTTGGAATTAAATAAAGAATTATTATTGAATACAAATTAAATTGGATTTAATGTTGTAGTTTAATATAATTCAAGAATTCGTACTTTGAGTACTTATTCTTAAAACGAGTTGGACTCGCGCAAATCAAATCGTTGTTTGAACATTGGATGGTCATTAATTTCAGATTAATTAATTGGATTAGATTGATTGATAACATGCTTTGTGTGAATACATGGATGTGATGTATGAATAATGTATATCGGATGGATATTAGATGGGTGAGGGCAATTTTGGAAAGTGTTGTAATAAATTTAGAATTTATTAAATTGGACCTGCGTGTCAAGCCTATTACCTCTTGACTCTTTGTATTTCTCTTCTCACCTATTAGTCAAGGCCTTTGTCCATCGCGGATGTGTTTGAATCATGAAGGCTTTGTTCCATATCGCATGTCTTGTCCAAGTTGTGATTTGTTGGCCAAAGTCAAGATCGCTTATTGTCCATCGACATCGATTAAGAAGCTTTCCAAGGTCAATGAGTCTCGCTTAATTGGAATCTTTAAGTTTGTTGTGCCAAAGCCAAGGCTTAATTGAATCAGAGGAAAACGTTTAGGGAATATATTGGTTATATTGGCATATATAAGATATATGTTTCGGACTTTGATGTCCACCTATTGGATCTAGGAATTGGATGAGATCCAATTGATCTTAGAGATCTACCTAGTTAAATATCATACAGCTTGTTGGCCAAAGTCAAGGTTGTGTGTTATTTAACGGGATCTTAGCCCACTAGGAAACAAGGTTTCCCGAGTACTCAACAGAGGGTTAGAGGCTCGCCGAAAAATAGTGGGAGGCAAGTATTAAATTTGCAATTTCGTTTAGATACTTTCCAATTCACGCTCATTTCAATTTTTCGTCATTACTCGAATAAATATTTATTAGTTGGACTAATATTTAATCCTTGTTTTAAATTAAACAGTTGGACTGTATTCAAACTACTTCAAATTATAGTTGATTATATAATTGGATTATAGTAATCAATATATTTGAATTTAAATAATCAAATTATAGTTGATTATATAGTTAGACTATAGTAATCATAATATTCAATTGTACCTGAAATCGTTGATTGGATAGTTGGACTATTGGAATCAAGATAACTGAAAGATTAGTGTTTAAAACATAATCCTGGGAGAAAATGTCATTAAACGGCTTTAATTTTCAGATTGGGAATAATACCTCAGGATAGTCCTGGGAACTAAGAAGTTACTCTATTTGATAGAGAAACCTCTTGGGCCTAAGCCCGGAGTTGAGCAAATAGTAGAACATGATCTTTGGAAGATTCATGTGATGATAACTTTAGTGCTCAATCCATTATGCTTAGCGCAATAACTCTTTAATTCCGTCGTCAAAATTAAGGATTAGATCCTTGTACCATGATGATAAAATTAAAGATCTTCATAGATCTATTCTTAAATCTTAGAAGTATAAATTGCAAAAGAAGCTCTTTAGCTCGTGTATGTCAGAGGGTACATCTGTCGAGCACTAGGTGTCGCAGATGATTGCTGACATCGATCAGCTAGGTTAGCTGGGCATTACCTATGTGGCCGAGACTACCAAAGATTTTATCTTATAGTCTCTACCCGAAAGCTGGGGCAGGTTCATTATGAACCAAGAGTAAACTCTTAGAGAGTTGATGGTTATGCTCTGTTGGTTTCTATTAAGGTCCCAAGATCAATAATAAGCATGAAATATGTGCGAATACAAATCGAAGAAGTTGCAGAATACTTACATCGAGCGGTTGAGCAATGCGGCAAGCAACAAAACTGAAATTTCTGCCACTTGGACTGCTCGGCAGTTCACTGCCAGTGCTCACTGGTTTCGGCCTTTTGGATCAACTTCGTCAAGCTCCAAACTTCTTCGAACGATTCCCGGCTCATGGGTGGACTTCCCTATCACATTCGCATGTCTCGTAAGTGTGCTAGCACTTGTGATTTTGCCACAAAATCCCACTCTTGCTTCCCTTCACTGCTCGGTTTTGACAGAACAGAAAACAAAAAAATTTACCCCTTGGGTGTGTGAAGAAGAGGAAGAAAGAGAGAAGGAGAGATGGTGTTGAATGTGTAAAAAATGTTATTTGGTAAAATGAATTTCTAAATCATATACCAACTTTGCTTTCCAAAAGTCAAAGTAATAAACAACAATATATTCCATTCAAGCTTTCAAAAAATCTTTCCAACAACTCCATCTACTATTCACATCAATCAATCAATCAATGGTCACATCACTCAAAGTGACATGATTTGACGCTTGATGTGACGCTAGATGCGACTAGCGATTTGACGCTTGATTTGACTTGCGTGCCGCACTCGAATTTGAAATGCGAATGCGCTCGCAAATAATCTCGGGCTCGGGTTCGCTAATTCCAAATTAATGAATTTTCCGTTGCGTCGTAATTAAATCTAATTTAATTAAATAATCATGCCTAGCATAATTACTATTCACGTCGCTAACGAATTAATTCTAAATTAATTCGTTCGCCCGAATTAAAATCTAATTTTAATTCCGCGTCGAAATCCAATTTCGTTTAATATATCGAATATATTAATTAATCGATTAATTCCAAATTAATCGCTATCTCTCTTTAATTGATATTTTATCCCAGATAAAATATCTCCGCAATTAATCCCAGATTAATTTTCTCTCTCATCTAATTAATCCCAAATTAATTTAGAGTGCGAGTCATACGTCATCGGTGAATCTTTGGGAAGCGACCCATGAGATCCCCGGATATGTTGGCAGTAAATTCGGTCGTCGGACTATCCGAACACGTAAGTACCAAGTACTACGTTTATACCGATTTACAAGACAAGGTTGGCCTCTAGCAAAGCGCCATGCCTACCCAATTCTCCGGAAATATCCTTACAGGAATAAAGGATCTATATCAGGCGTAGTATACGTAGTATTGCATATTTCTGTCCAGTATCGGATGATCACGTGCTAGGCCTGGGGCTGGAATTGTGTCTGCCCCGTACGAAGCACATGTCAGATGTCTGGTGACTAGTCTCTATAATCGGATAAATATGACATTGTCATTTTATCCCGATAGCTGCAGAATATAAGAGAACAAGTTCCGTATCCTACGTGACCATCATCTCCACTATGACTGGAGTGATACTTCTGTCTTGACATCACACCCAACACACTACGATTCATAATATACCCAGCATTGGCATACACAGAACCTGTTAAAGTCCTGGACGACCGCAACCAAAGTATATTTATTGTTGTAAGTATTAGCGGTGCAAGTCTCAGGTTAAGACCAAATACACCTACCCTGATTTCGGACTTCCATAGACACATAGTCATACTACCAATGGAATTCCGAGGGGTCTATCCAGAGCGAAGCTGTTTCCCGTACCATCAGTAAAACACAACCTCATATTACACTTGCATGAGTATCCTATACCCAAATATATGAGAATTATGTCGTTGTGCCCTCACAAAGCGCACAAGTGTAATACTAGTCTTTTACGTATTTATCGATGTCCAATCTCGATAATACTCTGACTAGGGATATTTAAGATTTATCATACGTGGACTGATACTGTCTCATATCATTCTCCGTCCAGGAACAAATCATATGGACCTTATATCATTTATACTTCTAGGTGATCTAATCACAAATGATAAGAGTGCAATCTCCTTTGTCACATAGTTAATTTGTACAACAACATCATGATCTGTACAAATAGTGACGCTATGGGTCATAATTGTCCAACAATCTCCCACTTTGCCTATAGCCAGTCACTCGAGTGTCTTACACCCGAACTATGTACGGTTGGCTCTAACTGCTGAGAAAAGACTTTCGTCAGCGAATTTGCATGATTATCGTCTGATGCGATTTAAACGATCATCATATCGCCACGATGTATGATCCGTACGAATCAGATGAATATCGAAGTATTTATCTGGATCGTTGATGAGACCATTAATTCTTTAGCCTGTGCTCAAGCCTAGCTCAGCTGCTAACAGAATTATATCTAATCTAATTAGATTTGTTTATCGACCCAGAAGGCTTTTATTGTCGCCTCAACTGCAGCAATTAACCAGCATTTGTTGTTTATTCGGTAACAGTATCTTGCTTGGAAGATTTCCTGCTCACTGTTCCGTTATTCAAACTTTGTAGTACCGTTTGCGACTTATAGTCGTTTAATCGGTTTAGGAAACTTGCAATAGTGATCCCAGTCACTTCAAGTTCTCATTCTCCACAGATTAAGACAACATCCTTAGATCTCTAAGATACTAACGGATGTTCTTATCTTCAATCCAGTGACTATCACTCGGATTGGCCTATTTGTGAATCATATGCTCAAAGCGTATGAGACACCAAGTTGCGTACATTTTTTCAATGTACGATCTCTCGGAGAGTTCCATGAAAGCCAAGCTTTCACCGATTTTATTTATGGGAATATCATTTCCATGAAATGACATATTATCATTATTTATAAGACAGTCACTGTCAGTGCGCTCCCAGTAACCCTCTTATATACACAAGAATCATTTCGTTTTGAATTAAATCATAAACCATTATGATCACATCAAAACGATAATTCCAAGAACCTATGCTTGCTTCAATCCAAACATGGATTGAATAACCCGCAAACCTCGTTTGCTAGTTTTGGTACGATAAAACCGAAAGGATGTTGTAAACATCCTCCAAAAGGTTTCCTTTTAAGGAAAGCGATTTTCCCGTTAAGCTGATATATTTCATAAATGAAACATGCAGCATTAGCAAGCATTATCCAAATGGATTTACCGTGGCAACAAGTAAAAGGTTGAATCATAATCAACACAATGTTGATAATGATACCTTTCCGCTACAAGCCTAGCTTAGTGTAGGCATTGCATTTTTGCATGTGAAACCCGATGATGAGCCTCATTTGGAGGCACTATCTTTTAAGTTGCGGAAATCGCGGGAAACGGATGTCGGAAGGGAAGAGTCAATAATTGACGTTTTGTTGGATTTAGTTCACGTGTTTAGTTTCGGGTTCGCTGTTGGACCTCCGTTTTAAAACTTAACCTTAGCCCAAGCCCATTAAATCACATCCAATAATAATTAAACATTTAAAATATATGTGTCACAAATTAAATTTAAATTAAATCTAACTTAAAACCAATTAAATTCACAAATTAAATTAAAATAACTAAATTGAAATTAAATTAAATAACCAACTAAATTCCTAAATTAAATAAATTAAATGTTAAATCTAAATAATATACCAAATTAAATAGAATAATTAATTAAGTCATATACCAAATTAAATAAAACAAATAAAATCTAAATAATCACCTACCAAATAATAAAAATACTTACCCAAATTAAAGAAATTGAAATATTGTATGCCTAATCAACACAAACTAAATATTCTACATTCCTAAATTAGCCTAAATTTGTCCCCCAATCAAATATATATTTTCCTTTTGTGACACTAATTAGATATTACAAATCCCTATCCATGCAAACCCTAATTGACAACTATAAAACACACATTAAATCAACCTAGGGGAGAGATCATTCACGGCAAAAAAAACACAACACACAGACAACAAACAAAAATACAAAAAAAAAAAACTACACACATTAGCCCTCTGACCAGCCTCAAAGCCACGCACCAAGAATCAGCCTTTCAACTCCACTCACGCCCCTGCCTTCACGCCCACTATCACGCACCAAGGTCCCTTAAACGCCACCTGCCTTCACGCACACACTCACTAGCCACAAATTCATTCACACACCCACTAGCCACATTAAATAGCCTTCACGTATACTGCCCAAAACCGCACCTTGCCCTCATATAAGCGCCACAAAACAATCAACGCCACATAGCCCTGCCTCAGCTCACATAACCGACACACACTTCACGCCAACAGCCCCTAGCACCCAACAAACAAAACCCTTGAATTACCGCACCATAAACCCCCCAAAACTGCCCCCTTTGCCTTCACCAAACTTGCTCCTTCACGCTGCCCGCCCTCTGCCTTCATGCCATAAATACTGCCCTCATACAGCCTCATCCACGCACACAAACTGACCTCCAGTAACCCCTTAAATTGGCACAAAAATAGTCCCTTAAATCCTCCCTCAAACAGCAGTGAAAATAAGCCTTAAACAGTCCAGAATCGTAGCCACTTAGCCCTCAAAAAACAGCCCATAACAGTCCCTAAATCCCTAAAACAGTAACATAAAAAACTGCACCTTTAAACCCCTTTAAACAACCGAAAAATACAGCCCTTAGACCCCTAAAAAATGCCAAAACAGTAGCTTTAGTGACCTGAAACAGGGAGCAGAAAAGACAGAGAAAACAGTAGCAAAACGGAGCAAAAAAAGCGAGTAAAACATCAAAACAGCGAGTTAAGACGTTAATCCAGTGAACCAGAAAAGTTGCGGTGTGATAGCCCTTCCGACGGCCGTGAAACGCGAGTTCGAAAGTCGACATAAAAGGTTAGACCTGAGGGTACCTTTCACACTTGTTTTTTTTTTTATTTGATTTTTATTGATTCTTTTAATTGTGTTTTAATTATTTATTAAATATTGTTTGCATGTGATGTGTGTTGTGGCCATTGATTAAAACGGAAAATACGTCGTCTCTCGTGGTATATAGGATGGAAACCCAGACGTAAATTCCGTAGCCGATTCTGAATGGACGGTAGTGCGGTCTGTACTTGGGATACAACTCCACGTACCACTTGAGTAAACGGCGTATATTTCGCTTTATGTTATTATGATTATTTTCACTTTATTATTCCGTCTTTTAATTTCCGCATGTTATTTATTTATGTTATGATGCGATCGAGCGCATGGGCTTAGTAAGTCGGATTAAAGGTCTCATATTTGGAGGGGTTAAAATCCTTTACCACGATGCTTTGTCGCGCCGGTTGATGTGTGTTCGGTTGGATATAAGATATGTTCAATCGGACATATTAAGTTTGATTTGATTGTCTTTATTTTTGTATGTATGATGCGATCGAGCGCATGGGCTTAGTGAGTTAGTCCAAAGGTCCTCTCTTTGAGAGACGAAGAGCCTAAAAGGCCACCTTTGTGACACTACTTCACCGCGCCGGACGAAGTGTGTTTGGGTTGAATGTACGTTCAATCGGGCATACGAAGTCCTACACTTTTATTATCTTTATTTCATGTATTGTGATGTGACGCGCATGGGCTTAGTATGTTGGTCTAAAGGTCATCTCTTTGAGAGACAAAGAGCCCCAAAAGGCCACCTTTACGGCAGTACTTCGCCGCGCCCCCTTTATTTTGTTGTTTAGTATGACATCTTCTTACATGACCATGCATCATATCACATTGCGCATGGGCTTAGTATGTTGGTCTAAAGGTCCTCTCTTTGAGAGACAAAGAGCCTAAAAGGCCACCTTTACGGCAGTACTTCGCCGCGCCTATTTTATTTAGTTATTTGCTTCATAAAGTCTTTTTGAAAATTCATGCATCATATTGCATTGCGCATGGGCTTATCAAGTGAGATCAAGGGTCCTCCACTTTGAGGGGTGAAAATGCTTGAAAGCTACCTTTGCTACAATGATTTGTCGCGCCCCTTAATCTGTTGTTATGTACGAGAAGTCATATATTCATCTGTTCATGTATGTGTCATGTTGTTTACTGCATTTTGGAGGTCACTGCTATAACCCATTCGAACGCGTTCCGAAACGCCGCACAAACGCATGTTTTCTGTCTGGTCCCGTTCGAACGCGTTATCAAATACTATACGGACGCGAACCTTCTGTTTACCATTCGAACGCGTTTACGAACGCTACATGAACGTGAATACACTGAATTGAGTCATTTTCATCACATGTGCGTCTGTGTCTATATCTATCTTCTTTTGCACCACGTCATAGCATGCTCACTTTAATGCCTAATTGCATCCCTAAGCGTCTTTTTGCATTATGTACTTAGTTGACCCTTTTATTTGTGCATGGACATGTAATGGCTATTTGTTTATGATATGTCTATGAAATCACATGTCGCCATCATTTGATTCACCTTTATGTGTGCTTGTGTGGTTAGTATGTGCTTGCGTTTCCATGAATACAACATGCCAATGAAGTTGTTATGTTCGTTGCTACTTTGATGTACTTTCAAGCATGTAATCTTAGATGTGAAATGTATGTAAATTTAGGTGTAAGTTTTTTTTATACATGTGAATTTAGAAGCATGATACTATTGGAAATAAGTGTTACTTAAGCTTGATTAAATTATTACATAAATCTTTTCATTACAAGTGACATAAGTAAGGGACCATTCCGAACCCAACGGTTTGAGTCTTCCCTTGCGAGGGGTGAGTGCGGCCTTAAATCTCATTTTCCCGGTTCACACCGGGTGGCGACTCCATTATTCTCCGGTTTAGTCCCCCGTGGCTATTCCGTACTCCCAACCGGGCCGCGAGCCCGGGACAGCATGCGTCGCCCAGATTCCTGTGTCCCCACAGTCTGGCTACTCCACTGGGGATAGAGAATCGGCCCCGAAATATTATCTTGTAATGTTTGGATTTATGTTCTAATTGACCGTGTCTATAGTGGATAAAATGGGGGTTTAATCAAAGGCATTTTGAGGCTAGGTAATGGTTTGGTGTATTCCTTCACTCACTACCTTTCTAGAAGGAAAAGCTGTGAAGGCACCTAGATAGCCATCTACTCGTAGCCTATTGTGATGGACTAATTTGGAGGACTCGTTGTTTATTCCTGACACCAAGCGATAAGAGCCTAAGAGGCTTGGGTATTTAAGTGAGCCTCGCTCCACCTTCCCTCTGGGGAATCTATAATGGGAAATCCATTTGACAGTCCATCACACACCATAGCTCATTGGCACGTACCTTAGTGTATAAAAAAGGGTGTGCTCACTTGGTTGCTCGAACCCTTGATTGGGGAGACCTAGTTGTGGGCCATCCTTCGCCGATGAGAGCCTTTGTCTACACTCCTGTGAACCCACCCATAGACCGGGGTTGTATGGTTAAAGTAACAATTATTTCCTTGAGTATGTGCTTATGGACCATCCTCATTTGGATGCAGTTGGACTATTGTCAGAAATGCGAACTTGCTGGGCCATTTAAACTGGGGCGAGTTCGTACCTTATGACCATTAGGCCAAAGCCTCTGAAATGTTGATAGGCCATTCTGTATAAATTATTACTCTATGATTGCATTATCTTTCTTTTATGCTTGTGTTTGGAAACATCATCGTTTGGATCCATTTGGACCATTTGTCATGAGATATGGGCTTGTTGGGCCATTTAAACTGGGACAAGAACGTATTTTATGACAATTGGGCCAAAGGCTTCTAAGTGTTAATGGGCCACTTTGTGCTTGTGTTCAGAACATTGCCATTTGGATTTAGTTGGGCTCCTTGCCATGAGATGTGAACTCGTTGGGCCATTTAAACTGGGACGGGTTCACTCCTATGACAGTTAGCCTAGAAGCTTCTAAAATGATAATGAGCTGATTTGTTTGAAGATTTTAGTTGATTCAATGTGTATATATGTTACATGCATCTCATGCACCCCCTGCATACATACATCATGCTAACCCTTGTGTTCTGAAAGCCATCATAGATTCCCGTTGGGTGGGTTAGGAAGAGGAAGACTCACCAAAAGACCAGTAACAAGTATGAGTACATCCGATAATGAGGTATCCCGGATAGATCAATTGGAAAATGGTTTCGCCAAGATTACCGAACAATTGCAAGCCTTGACCACTGCCATGACAAATATGGCTGTGCCCCGTACTGGGGGAATTCTGGGAATGTGAGATGTGAGGAGCCTCCGAATGGGTTGGGGGATGATATCCCCACTTTTGATGATGACATGACAGAGTATGCAACAGGCAAAGTGATTGGGTCTCAGGCAGAATTTCAGCAGCTTCGGGATCAGGTTGAAACAGTTACCCGCAAAATAAGGGGTAAACATGAAGAGTTGTTAGATTATGAGGCAATGACCTTCGGAGAACAGCTGCCAGCTCAGTTTAAAATGCCCGACATAGCCAAGTTTAATGGGAATGGAGACCCGAGAGTCCATCTGCAGCAATATGTCTCAGTCATGAGTTCAGTGGGCCTATCACAGCGCCAAGTCCAAAAGATGTTTGGGATGTCACTTGAGGGGGCTCCTGTGTGTTTGGTATCATAGCCTTGAGAAGAAGGTTAAGGAAGATTGGAGGGAACTAGCCGATGCTTTTCTGAAGCAGTATGTTACAGACTTAGACTTAGAGATTGATTTGTCACTTCGTGATTTGGAGAACACTAAGCAGAAGCTAGAAGAAAGCTTCAATGAGTATGTAGACCGCTGGAGAAGCCAGCTTCTGAAAATGCAGACTCGGCCCTCTGAGAAAGTTCAGATTAAAATGATCATCAAGGGCACTAAGCCCTCGATCTATGGCAAGTTGAGGAGGATGACTTCAATGATTGCGGATTTCCGACAGTTGAGGGAAACTATCATGGATATTGAAGAAGAAGAGGCTGAAAACAGAAAGTTCTATGGTCAGAATAGAAGGAATATTGAGGGACCTTCAGGGACCAAGCCCGCTACCGCTGAGGTCACTGCCATCAAAAGCAGGCGATTTTCCAACCTTGGTAAGCCTCTTTCAAGGGTGTTCGAAAAGCTGAAGGCGCAAGGACTTCTTGAACCCTTAGAGGCTAAACCAATTCCAAACCCTGTACCACCCAACCTTGACCTAAGCCTGTATTGTCACTTCCATCGGAGAATGGGTCACGAAACTGATAGCTGCACCCGCCTTAGGCATGAGATCCAAAACCTCATTGACTCACACAAAATACCTGACCCAGAAAGAGAACAACCCAACGCACACAGAAATCCCCTTCCCAACTACATGATCCACTCTGGCCTAACCGAAACCCTTGTCCTCAAAACTCTCAACCACTCAGCTTCATTCATAGGAATAGGGGATGACAACGGTGGAGAACCATAGGCCAATGAAGAAGGAAATGCTGTGAATGATGAAGTTATTCCTCATAGTTTATTTGATCCTGCATTTTTAATAAAGACATTGATTTTGTCTCTTCGTTCGAACATTTTCTTAATGATAATAAAGACGTTCGTTTTGCTTACTTGCCTGAATCTCTTCCTCTCAACCGGAAACATGAGTATATTTGAGAAAAGCATTCAACCTTGGTACTATGAAATTCAGTGATGTTTAGAACACGGGGAATTCCCGAAAACAGCAAGCAGAAAAGATATGGTGGTCATTCAGAAATTGAGAAATGGGGCAGTGAGACTATCAGACTTGGAAGGGAATGAGTTCACCGAGCCGATTAAAGTGGAAGGGTTGAAGCAGTACTTTGCCTGGGGAAGAATTGGCGGAAGACCTAACCCTACGGGATAGGAAACTCATTCATGCATGCATGCATATACGTAACATACTTTGCATTCTTTTGTGTTTGTTTTACTTTGTATTCACAGGTTTTGAAGCAGAAAGAGAGAAAGCGGAAAAGACAAACCAATCAGGAACAGCGACAACACAGTATCAGTCTGGGGACGAGGCCCATATCAGTATCAGTCTGAGGGTGAGGCCCATATCAGTATCAGTTGGGGGCGAGGCCCATATCAGTATCAGTTGGGGGCGAGCCCATATCAGTTTCAGTCTTGGGGATGAGTCTCAGGGGCGAGGCCCATATCAGTATCAGTTTGAGGCGAGGCCCACATCATTCTGGGGGCGAGCCCCACATCATTCTGGGGGCGAGGCCCACATCAGCATCACTCTGGGAACGAGGCCCACATCAGCATCAGTATCAGTTTAGCCGGGAATGGCACTCAAAGAATGGAAACACATTTCGAGAATGAACAAGCCGGGAATGGCACTCCAAGAATGGAAACACAGTTCGAGAATGAACAAACCGGGAATGACACTCCAGGAATGGAAACACGGTTCGGAAATGGACTATCTCTCATCAGCAACGGTTCGGAAATGGACCACTCTCATATCAGTAATGGTTCGGAAATGGACCACTCTCTTATCAGCAACGGTTCGGAAATGGACCCTCTCATATCAGTAATGGTTCGGAAATGGACTATCTCTTATCAGTATTGGTTCGGAAATGGACTATCTCTTATCAGTATTGGTTCGGAAATGGACTATCTCTCATCAGCAAGGGTTCGAAAATGGACCACTCTCATATCATTAACGGTTCGGAAAGGGACCACTCTCATATCAGACATGGTTCGGAAATGGACCACTCTCTCATCAGCAACGGTTCGGAAATGGACCACTCTCATATCAGTAATGGTTCGGAAATGGACCACTCTCTTATCAGCAACAGTTCGAAAATGGACCACTCTCATATCAGTAATGGTTCGGAAATGGACTATCTCTTATCAGTATTGGTTCGGAAATGGACTATCTTATCAGTATTGGTTCGGAAATGGACTATCTCTCATCAGCAAGGGTTCGAAAATGGACCACTCTCATATTAGTAACGTTCGGAAATGGACCACTCTCATATCAGACATGGTTCGAAAATGGACTATCTCTCATCAGCAACGGTTCGAAAATGGACCATCATCTCATCATCTCGCCGAAAATGGCACTCTGAAAAATGGAGTAACGGTTCGGAAATGGACCATTATCACATCTCGCCGAAAATGGCACTCCGAAAATGGAGCACGGTTCGAAATGGACCATCATCTCATCACTCGCCGAAAATGGCACTCCGAAAATGGAGCACGGTTCGAAATGGACCATCATCTCATCACTCGCCGAAAATGGCACTCCGAAAATGGAGCACGGTTCGAAATGTACCATTATCTCATCTCGTCGAAAATGGCACTCCGAAAATGGAGCACGGTTCGAAATGGACCATTATCTCATTATTCACCGAAAATGGCACTCCAAAAATGGAGCACAGTTCGAAAATGGACAGTCATCACTTCAGCAACGCCTCGGAAATAGGGTTCAGCACGCCGAAAATGGCACAAGCAGACCAAATCAACTCAACACAACACAACAGGCAAACCGGGTGACAGCTGGCGAGCCAGGTAAGTAAAAATGCATTGCATAGACTTTGATAGGATTGTCACTGTCACACACTGCACAAGTCCCATCAAAGTGGGGGCGACTGTAGGCATTGCATTTTTGCATGTGAAACCCGATGATGAGCCTCATTTGGAGGCACTATCTTTTAAGTTGCGGAAATCGCGGGAAACAGATGTCGGAAGGGAAGAGTCAAGAATTGACGTTTTGTTGGATTTAGTTCACGTGTTTAGTTTCGGGTTCGCTGTTGGACCTCCGTTTTAAAACTTAACCTTAACCCAAGCCCATTAAATCACATCCAATAATAATTAAACATTTAAAATATATGTGTCACAAATTAAATTTAAATTAAATCTAACTTAAAACCAATTAAATTCACAAATTAAATTAAAATAACTAAATTGAAATTAAATTAAATAACCAACTAAATTCCTAAATTAAATAAATTAAATGTTAAATATAAATAATATACCAAATTAAATAGAATAATTAATTAAGTCATATACCAAATTAAATAAAACAAATAAAATCTAAATAATCACCTACCAAATAATAAAAATACTTACCCAAATTAAAGAAATTGCATGCCTAATTAAAATCAATCAACAAATATTATTCCTAACTTAAAATATTGTATGCCTAATCAACACAAACTAAGTATTCTACATTCCTAAATTATCCTAAATTTGTCCCCAAATCAAATATATATTTTCCTTTTGTGACACTAATTAGATATTATAAATCCCTATCCATGCAAACCCTAATTGACAACTATAAAACACACACTAAATCAAACCTAGGGGAGAGATCATTCATGGCAAAAAAAAAAAAACAACACACAGACGACAAACAAAAATACAAAAAAAAAAACTACACACATTAGCCCTCTGACCAGCCTCAAAGCCACGCACCAAGAATCAGCCTTTCAACTCCACTCACACCCCTGCCTTCACGCCCACTATCACGCACCAAGGTCCCTTAAACGCCACTGCCTTCACGCACACACTCACTAGCCACAAATTCATTCACACGCCCACTAGCCACATTAAATAGCCTTCACGTATACTGCCCAAAACCGCACCTTGCCCTCATATAAGCGCCACAAAACAATCAACGCCACATAGCCCTGCCTCAGCTCACATAACCGACACACACTTCACGCCAACAGCCCATAGCACCCAACAAACAAAACCCTTGAATTACCGCACCATAAACCCCCCAAAACTGCCCCATTTGCCTTCACCAAACTTGCTTCTTCACGCTGCCTGCCCTCTGCCTTCATGCCATAAATACTGCCCTCATACAGCCTCATCGACGCACACAAAATGACCTCCAGTAACCCCTTTAATGGGCACAAAAATAGTCTCTTAAATCCTCCCTCAAACAGCAGTGAAAATAAGCCTTAAACAGTCTAGAATCGCCGCGCCTCTTTTATTTAGTTATTCGCTTCATAACGTCTTTTTGAAAATTCATGCATCATATTGCATTGCGCATGGGCTTATCAAGTGAGATCAAGGGTCCTCCACTTTGAGGGGTGAAAATGCTTGAAAGCTACCTTTGCTACAAAGATTTGCCGCGCCCCTTAATCTGTTGTTATGTACGAGAAGTCATATATTCATCTGTTCATGTATGTGTCATGTTGTTTACTGCATTTTGGAGGTCACTGCTATAACCCGTTCGAAGGCGTTCCGAAACGCCGCACGAACGCATGTTTTCTGTCTGGTCCCGTTCGAACGTGTTATCAGACGCTATACGGACGCGAACCTTCTGTTTACCATTCGAACGCGTTTACGAACGCTACACGAACGCGAATACACTGAATTGAGTCATTTTCATCACATGTGCGTCTGTGTCTATATCTATCTTCTTTTGCACCACGTCATAGCATGCTCACTTTATTGCCTAATTGCATCCCTAAGCGTCTTTTTGCATTATGTACTTAGTTGACCCTTTTATTTGCGCATGGACATGTAATGGCTATTTGTTTATGATATGTCTATGAAATCACATGTTCGCCATCATTTGATTCGCCTTTATGTGTGCTTGTGTGGTTAGTATGTGCTTGCGTTTCCATGAATACAACATGCCAATGAAGTTGTATGTTCGTTGCTACTTTGATGTACTTTCAAGCATGTAATCTTAGATGTGAAATGTATGTAAATTTAGGTGTAAGTTTTCTTTTATACATGTGAATTTAGAAGCATGATACTCTTGGAAATAAGTGTTACTTAAGCTTGATTAAATTATTACATAAATCCTTTCATTACAAGTGACATAAGTAAGGGACCATTCCGAACCCAACGGTTTGAGGTCTTCCCTTGCGAGGGGTGAGTGCGGCCTTAAATCTCATTTTCCCGGTTCACACCGGGTGGCGACTCCATTATTCTCCGGTTTAGTCCCCCGTGGCTATTCCGTACTCCCAACCGGGACAGCATGCGTCGCCCAGATTCCTGTGTCCCCACACTTAGTACGTTGGTATGTTGCCTTCCATGTATGTCTTCCTTGAAGACTTTTATAGTACCAACAGGCACAATGCCTTGTGGTACATCAACTAGTATCCAAACTTGTTGATATACATGGAATCCATTTCGTACTCATGGCACTTTTCCATAATAGGGAGTCGATACCTTGTATCACTTCCTCGTATGTAGTCAGTTGGTATACCTCAAAAGATTAACATCTTTATAAGGTGAGATCAGAAACCTATACCCTAGGTTGTTTTCTGACTCTCTCTGACATGCACGGTTCTTGTGTTATTCGAAGATTAATGGTAATAGTTTCATCCTTGATGAACTATTTTATCTTTTCCATTAGGAATCTGTGCTTTGAATAGTATTACTCCGATTTTCATCGAGTTTTACTATCCTCCAACTTACCACTGCATATCGGTATTCCTCTTAGGAAAACCGCATGGTGAGCAACAATTACATTGTTCTCATGTGAGTTGTATAAGTACTATACTTATGTTATCCCTATGATAACCTACAATTGGCACTTATCCAATTTGGGTTCTAGTTTGGTAGCATCCAAACATATGCCTAGCATCCCAAATATTCAGGAATTAGAAAACCCAGTTTCTTTCCTGTTCATATCTAATATGATATCTGTCAAATAGATTTTAATGGAACCTTATTCAAAATAAGTTCTTGCACTATTTAAAGCTTATCCGTTGAAGGAAATGGTAGCTCAGAGCGACTCATGATTAACCTTATCATATCCAACAAAATTCGGTTACTCAATTCGGACACATCGTCACTTTGACATGTTCCGGGAGGAGTCCTTATTGAAAGAATACTATACTCTTTCAAGTATATCAGAAACTTATTGCTTAAGTATTTTTCATTACGGTCTTACCGTGACGGTTTAATACTTTAGCCGATCTGTTTGTCTATTTCGCATCGAAACTTTAAAAGTTTCCGATTTGTGTTTCAAAGAAACACAACCATAACGCGATGCCACATCCGTAAAGGTCACGAAATATTCATATCCACATCTAGCCTTTCTAGACATGGGCCCACTTGCTTCACTATGAACTAGGGCTAACAGATGGGTGGCTTTTACACTTTTACCAAGTAAATGTGTTTTAGGCACTTTGCCCAATAAATTAGATTCGTAGACTTTATTTGATTAGAATCAAATTAGTCCGAGTACCCACTCTTCAAAAGTGCGGATATACGAGTCTTCTTTGATTGTGTCCCCGACAACAATGCCACAATTAAGTTTCCTCTGATCAAATCAGTTTAAGCTATTTGTTTGTTATGTTATATGTGTTGATGGTGTTTTCAGGCTATGATGTTTACAGCAGCACGACAAGGGTAGAAGGGTAATTCCCTTCCTAGGTGAGGCCATTAATACAGGCCCAACCCATAAAAAGCCAGCAGTAAGGGCCCGAGCATTTTACCATAAAAGACCGACCATAACCAGACACATTTTGGTTTCAGACCGAGCATGTTATGGTCGGTTACCGAGCACTTGGTTTCATATGACCGGACATTTTTCAGAACGGCATAAACATTCTCAGTACAAATGACCCTTATGACCGACCGCATGAAGACCGAGCACGTAGCAAAGACGTTCCAGAAGAAGAAGTGTCCTATTTCTACAGGGAAAGGGATAAAGTTATCCTACTTTCGTAAGGAAAGGAGATGAGTTAGTATCCAAATAGGATACAATAAATAAAAACAGTATTAGATTAGAAATCCTTGTAAGAGGAAAAAAGGGATTCGGGTGAAGAACTCTTATACGAATAGGAATCTGATTATGTACTATATAAACAGAAGGGCAGAATATGTGTAGAGGGCATGAGAATCATCAAGCTCTGACTTGTAAAAAACAAAAAGAGATATGAAAAAGTGTTTGAGTAATAAAAGTATCACCCCGTTTGTGTCCGTGGACGTAGGTCGGATCCAAATCCACCGAACCACGTTTAATCCCCTTGTTGATTGGTGTATTTATCTGTTTTCTGCTAAATTTGCCTTTGGTCCCCCATAACCAAACAAATTCACTATTGAAGGAGGATTTCCTCAGGAGTGATATTCCCATATGCCCTGAGACCAAAATCCACCGTCAACAATATGTTTGAGATATTAATTTATATTCAAAATATAAATTTTGTCATTCACATCTAATGTGTTTATCTCAATATCATCTTTTGAATATAAAAAAAAAACCAATAACAAGATCTACCTATCCGACCCGGGACTTTTGGAGGAACAACCCGAATCAGGCCGGACTCAGCAAAAGCCGTATCATTTACCAACTCCCTCCAAAGACCGGCGTATCACCGAGCCCAGGATACCCGCCTCCGGACTTGGCGGGAAACCTTGGGAGCATCCCTCCAACAGGCTGGGAGAAATAAAAGAAGTCAGGACCCTAAAGCATGAAGCTGAGAAGAAGGGACACATAAAAAATGATAAAGAACCCCTAACCTCCCGATCTGAAGATATCAGGGACTGAAACATCCTCTTCAAACGATCTCAGAACCCGACCCCAATCCCCAGTAGCCCAGAACCAAAGATCTTTGAAATTCTTGTTGGAGTCAGGGAGTTTCTGGACAACGTTGGACGAACTATCATAAGCAGAGAGGTAATACCAACCGTGGTGAGTCTTTGGGTTGGACTTCAAAACGTATAACCTTTTCATCTCTTCCAAAGAAGGTTCACCCAACCCCCGCCCGGTGCCAAACCACATGTATACCGACCAAAATCCTCAAACTATTTAAACTCAATTGACAGGGGGCAATCTCCATCTCGGCCAGCATCCAAGCAAAGTAACGTTGCATCGGCAACCATAATCCACACTCAAAGAAAGCAGGAAGAAGTGCCACCGAGCCCTCGTCAGGTTGACTAGCACGATCCATCGGGCCGGGAACTTCGAGGGCAATATCTATTGGAATATCGTATCGTTGCCGCAACAGCGCCAGATCGTCCTCAGTTATCTTGGAAGGCCGATTCATATCCAGAGCCAAGCTATCAAATTCACCGGGCTCTGGATCCCTCCGAGAGACCCTCTAGTGATAGGTATTTTGTTCAACTTCGGAAGGGGTAGGGGTAGTGTCAAGGTCTTCCACACTAGGTGCCCCCGAGCCCGAGGAAAGCTCTTCAGCAGGGGGAGTTGAGGGTCTAGCAGGTTTTAAAGAGGAAGATCTGTTGTCAGACATTCCTGACATTCGAAGAAATAGAAAGGAATGGGAAGTCAGTCTATAGCTAAAACCCTAACAACCGCCCAGGGATTCCGAGGAAACTAAACAGGTAGGTTCTAAAAAAGTGCCTTAAAACGAAGTCCTACAGACTATAAGTCACTCCCTAGCAACATCAAAACTGAAAAGAGATTCGCAAAATACACAAAAAGGTAGAGGTCGTCCAGAAAGCTTACTTGTCCTTTCAGAAAGACTAAAGACTACACGGCACGGGTTGCTCGTCCCTTACGTTCACAGGTCACGGCAGAAGAGGAAAACTCACGGCTGGAAAGAAACTTCAGGAACGATCACGATTGGAGCAGGGAAAATGTTCACAAGAGGGAGAGAAAAATTTGCCAAAAAGACTGCACAGTAGAAGTCTCGTCTTCTTGTAGCCATGAATGAGACGCTCATGGACGTTGGATCAAAAAAGAAACCCAGATCGACGCCAAGTGTCAACTGTAAAAGAGGTCTGCCAAGATTAAACGAACGGTTGAAGATCAGCGCACTGTTAAGAGGCCTCTCCACGGTCGATCCACTTCTTTTTCGGCGGGCACCCAACGGATGTTTGACAAGTGTCAAACTTAGGAAAAACCCTAAAGGTGATTTGATGGGCATTTAAACGGACGTGACTGTTGCACGTCTCAAGAAAAGGTGCTTAAAAAGAGGCAACAAAAAAACTCCGGGTCGACCTCCAGCAGAGTAATCAGCACACCATCTCTATGTAGTTCCCGGCACCAACTTCTATACTCGTTGGAACCGAGAACTAGGGGACAGATGTTGATGGTGTTTTCAGGCACTATGATGTTTACAGCAGACGACAAGGGTAGAAGGGTAATTCCCTTCCTAGGTGAGGCCATTAATACCGGCCCAACCCATAAAAAGCCAGCAGTAAGGGCTCGAGCATTTTACCATAAAAGACCGACCACAACCAGGCACATTTTGGTTTCAGACCGAGCATGTTATGGTCGGTTACCGAGCACTTGGTTTCATATGACCGGACATTTTTCAGAACGGCATAAACATTCTCAGTACAAATGACCCTTATGACACGACCGCATGAAGACCGAGCACGTAGCAAAGACGTTCCAGAAGAAGAAGTGTCCTATTTCTACAGGGAAAGGGATAAAGTTATCCTACTTTCGTAAGGAAAGGAGATGAGTTAGTATCCAAATAGGATACAATAAATAAAAACAGTATTAGATTAGAAATCCTTGTAAGAGGAAAAAAGGGATTCGGGTGAAGAACTCTTATACGAATAGGAATCTGATTTATGTACTATTATAAACAGAAGGGCAGAATATGTGTAGAGGGCATGAGAATCATCAAGCTCTGACTTGTAAAAAACAAAAAGAGATATGAAAAACGTGTTTGAGTAATAAAAGTATCACCCCGTTTGTGTCCGTGGACGTAGGTCGGATCCAAATCCACCGAACCACGTTAAATCCCCTTGTTGATTGGTGTATTTATCTGTTTTCTGCTAAATTTGCCTTTGGTCCCCCATAACCAAACAAATTCACTATTGAAGGAGGATTTCCTCAGGAGTGATATTCCCATAATGCCCTGAGACCAAAATCCACCGTCAACAATATGTTTGAGATATTAATTTATATTCAAAATATAAATTTTGTCATTCACATCTAATGTGTTTATCTCAATATCATCTTTTGAATATAAAAAAAAAACCAATAACAAGATCTACCTATCCGACCCGGGACTTTTGGAGGAACACCCGAATCAGGCCGGACTCAGCAAAAGCCGTATCATTTACCAACTCCCTCCAAAGACCGGCGTATCACCGAGCCCAGGACACCCGCCTCCGGACTTGGCGGGAAACCTTGGGAGCATCCCTCCAACAGGCTGGGAGAAATAAAAGAAGTCAGGACCCTAAAGCATGAAGCTGAGAAGAAGGGACACATAAAAAATGATAAAGAACCCCTAACCTCCCGATCTGAAGATATCAGGGACTGAAACATCCTCTTCAAATGATCTCAGAACCCGACCCCAATCCCCAGTAGCCCAGAACCAAAGATCTTTGAAATTCTTGTTGGAGTCAGGGAGTTTCTGGACAACGTTGGACGAACTATCATAAGCAGAGAGGTAATACCAACCGTGGTGAGTCTTTGGGTTGGACTTCAAACGATATAACCTTTTCATCTCTTCCAAAGAAGGTTCACCCAACCCCCGCCCGGCCGGTGCCAAACCACATGTATACCGACCAAAATCCTCAAACTATTTAAACTCAATTGACAGGGGGCAATCTCCATCTCGGCCAGCATCCAAGCAAAGTAACGTTGCATCGGCAACCATAATCCACACTCAAAGAAAGCAGGAAGAAGTGCCACCGAGCCCTCGTCAGGTTGACTAGCACGATCCATCGGGCCGGGAACTTCGAGGGCAATATCTATTGGAATATCGTATCGTTGCCGCAACAGCGCCAGATCGTCCTCAGTTATCTTGGAAGGCCGATTCATATCCAGAGCCGAGCTATCAAATTCACCGGGCTCTGGATCTCTCCGAGGGACCCTCTAGTGATAGGTATTTTGCTCAACTTCGGAAGGGGTAGGGGTAGTGTCAAGGTCTTCCACACTAGGTGCCCCCGAGCCCGAGGAAAGCTCTTCAGCAGGGGAAGTTGAGGGTCTAGCAGGTTTTAAAGAGGAAGATCTGTTGTCAGACATTCCTGACATTCGAAGAAATAGAAAGGAAGGGGAAGTCAGTCTATAGCTAAAACCCTAACAACCGCCCAGGGATTCCGAGGAAACTAAACAGGTAGGTTCTAAAAAAGTGCCTTAAAACGAAGTCCTACAGACTATAAGTCACTCCCTAGCAACATCAAAACTGAAAAGAGATTCGCAAAATACACAAAAGGTAGAGGTCGTCCAGAAAGCTTACTTGTCCTTTCAGAAAGACTAAAGACTACACGGCACGGGTTGCTCGTCCCTTACGTTCACACAGGTCACGGCAGAAGAGGAAAACTCACGGCTGGAAAGAAACTTCAGGAACGATCACGATTGGAGCAGGGAAAATGTTCACAAGAGGGAGAGAAAAATTTGCCAAAAAGACTGCACAGTAGAAGTCTCGTCTTCTTGTAGCCATGAATGAGACGCTCATGGACGTTGGATCAAAAAAGAAAACCAGATCGACGCCAAGTGTCAACTGTAAAAGAGGTCTGCCAAGATTAAACGAACGGTTGAAGATCAGCGCACTGTTAAGAGGCCTCCACGGTCGATCCACTTCTTTTTCGGCGGGCACCCAACGGATGTTTGACAAGTGTCAAACTTAGGAAAAACCCTAAAGGTGATTTGATGGGCATTTAAACGGACGTGACTGTTGCACGTCTCAAGAAAAGGTGCTTAAAAAGAGGCAACAAAAAAACTCCGGGTCGACCTCCAGCAGAGTAATCAGCAACATCTCTATGTAGTTCCCGGCACCAACTTCTATACTCGTTGGAACCGAGAACTAGGGGACAGATGTTGATGGTGTTTTCAGGCACTATGATGTTTACAGCAGACGACAAGGGTAGAAGGGTAATTCCCTTCCTAGGTGAGGCCATTAATACCGGCCCAACCCATAAAAAGCCAGCAGTAAGGGCTCGAGCATTTTACCATAAAAGACCGACCACAACCAGGCACATTTTGGTTTCAGACCGAGCATGTTATGGTCGGTTACCGAGCACTTGGTTTCATATGACCGGACATTTTTCAGAACGGCACAAACATTCTCTGTACAAATGACCCTTATGACCGACCGCATGAAGACCGATCACGTAGCAAAGACGTTCCAGAAGAAGAAGTGTCCTATTTCTACAGGGAAATGGATAAAGTTATTACTTTCGTAAGGAAATGAGATGAGTTAGTATCCAAATAGGATACAAGAAATAAAAACAGTATTAGATTAGAAATCCTTGTAAGAGGAAAAAAGGGATTCGGCTGAAGAACTCTTATACGAATAGGAATCTGATTTATGTACTATTATAAATAGAATGGCAGAATATGTGTAGAGGGCATGAGAATCATCAAGCTCTGACTTGTAAAAAACAAAAAGAGATCTGAAAAGCGTGTTTGAGTAATAAAAGTATCACCCCGTTTGTGTCCGTGGACGTAGGTCGGATCCAAATCCACCGAACCACGTTAAATCCCCTTGTTGATTGGTGTATTTATCTGTTTTCTGCTAAATTTGCCTTTGGTCCCCCATAACCAAACAAATTCACTATTGAAGGAGGATTTCCTCGGGAGTGATATTCCCATATTGCCCTGAGACCAAAATCCACCGTCAACAGTTGGCGCCGTCTGTGGGGAGTCAACAAAAAGAAACTCGCGTAGTGAGACAATGGCGGAAGGCGGAAAGCACCAATCATCAGGGAGCTCGGCTGCAGATTAGATGGAGAAGATCGAAGAGAACCTAAGGAAAGAAAGGGAGGAAAACCAAACCCTGCTAAAAACCATAGTAGACCGCTTGGAAAAAATAGAAGGAGCACACAACAGGAAATTCGAGACCGGGACTACCGACGAAGGAACGAAAATAGTAGAGGGAAAAAGAATTATTGACACAAGTGAGGACGACAGACCCCGGAGGAGGGGCCCCTACGGGGTAAGATCTGTGGTGGTGCAGAAAGATTCCCAAACTGAGGACATGTGGGAGGAAGAGGATGACAAATCGTCACCAGACTCCTCCTATGATAGCCCTCACAACACCAGGAGAAGAGGGAAAGAATATGACGAAAGAGCGCGGGAAGATACCGGACCTGAGAAGCACCACGCCCAAGACAACAGAAAGAGAGGAAACCGCAAGAGGCGGCATGGAACCAAAGACAGCAGCATGAAATCTTGGTTACGGGAGGAGCTAGCCAGATGTGGAGTATTCCCCAATACATACATAGGAGATGCCCGGGACGGTAAATATGAGTCCCCCCTCACAGAAGAAATAAGGTTAGAAAAATTCCCAAAAAGATTCAGCATGCCAACCATGGCGCCATACAAGTGCCATACCGATCCCAAAACCCACATCGAAGGCTTCGTCCTACTAATGGAGGTATAATGGGTAACAGGGGACGCCATTTGCAAAGTGTTCCCCTTAACTCTAGCCGGACCGGCCATCCTATGGTATAGAAGCCTAGCCCCAAGAAGCATCAGCAGCTTCACACAACTCAGAAAGTCATTCATACGGCACTTCAAGGGGGCTTGCGTCCCCAGAAAGACAATTGGAGAACTAAGACTTATGAAACAAGGAGACGATGAACCTTTGAAAATATTTATTGAAAGATACCACAATATGGTACTCGAAGTCGGAGGGTATGAATCCCCCGAGGCCCTGGAAAGCTTGAAGGGAGCCTTGAAAGTCGGGAGGCTATGGACCCACCCCGGACTACACAACCGCCCTGGAGGTGGCCCGAAAGTTCGTTCTGTAGAAAACGAGGAGAAAATATCCCGAAGAGGGAACACCATCAGAGAAAGGACCACAAGAGAGGGCGCCTCCCCCGCGTAGAAAGAGAATCCAGAAGACCACCCCCAAAAACAAGGAGTTCAAACCACTGTACCGAGACAACCAAGAGAGAAGGGCGCCGACCCAAGTAAACCATGTGGTCGGGGAAGATGCATACATTCCCCTGAAGAAACCACTGGGACAAATTGTCATGGAGATTCAGGGGAAATGCCTCTTAGTAGAACCCGACCAAAGAAGATTTCCTCCGGACAAGAGGAACCAAAAGGCTTACTGCATACATCACAACTCCAGAGGACATGCAACGGACGGGTGTAAAGATCTACGGGAACAGATGGAAGACCTAGCACGAAACGGATACCTGAACAAATACATTG